>CAVNYN010269607.1:0-24962 GCA_963692815.1 Nyctanthes arbor-tristis
AAATCCTTATCTTCTTCCAAATTTACTACCTTACGTTCCAAGATTGGAGTCTCCAATGGGAGCTCCATCTTGCGGGGGCCTGTTAAAGAAATTACTGAAACTTCTATTACTAACAAAGTTGTTCCAGGAGAATTGCCACAATTGTCTACAGGTTTGACCAATCAAGGAGTTGTCATACAAAAGGATAAATCAAAATCTACAGCACAAGATCAGCCTCTGCACAATTTGGATCATCATCGACTTTATCATGAGCATAAGGATTCTTGAGAACAAGATAATACGATATGTATAATCAAGAAGATTGTATTTATCACAATTGTAATTCATTTATCATTAATTAGTTTGTAGCATTTATCACATTTGTAACTTATCATTAACTAGTTTATAATAGGTAGAACTCTACGTATATATATACGTGACTAATGTAAACTTTTTCATGAATTGAAATAAAACAAAATTCAGTTTATATTATTTTATTCCTCAGTCCACTAGGACCACTACCACTGTGTCCGTTCATTTAAGCAACTTTTTGGATCATTTTTACCCAATTATGGGTCCCCACTTTTTGGATCACTTAGGCTATGGCATGATTGGTGGGTTGGGTATTCTCTCCAACTTTTTTATGATTTTGAATTATGTTTTATTTTAAAAACGTTACTCCTATTATATTCATTCATTCATACTTTTAAGATCAAAATCAACAGATCCTTTACGTCTAACATTGTCTTTATATCTGCACCTTTGCGTGATCACCCTTTTATGCAACTTGGGAACTGTTTCATCAATGCAATTCACTAGGGATAGACATAAATCTACTGAGAGTACTAACAGAAAAGCAAATATCAAGCGTCATATACTTTTCACACACCATAGCAGCAGTTCCAATAGCATTGAAACAACTTGCATCATATAAAATTTTACAGGCATTGTAAATATATATCTAACATTTCAAACTCAGATTTTAGCTTACTTTTCTCTTCAAAGCACAACTAGTTTGGCTTTTTATCTTATATCACCATCATTAGCAGATAATCAGAAATCACAATAGCAGCAAGACTTGTAGAGAAAAAGAGAGATTATCTTATCTAAAATTTTTCATTACATCAAAGAGGAAGAAACAACAGCCGATAAAATAGATATTTTGGACATGTTACAATAATCTCAGCCATACAAATACAGTATCAATTTTGCCACCCCTGATTTAGGTTTTATATATACATATATATTTTTAAATTTAAATTAAATAATAAAACACATTAACCGCGAAGAGCATATGTAACATTCCGACTGACTTGTTCAATGTCGTCAATATATATATATATATATACACACACACACATATATATATTACTCGAAGTAAGCTATTTAAATTAAAAGTGAATTAATATTTTTTTCAATATATACATATATATATATATATGCGGGCTGTAAGTTTGTAATAAAAAAAAGAAAGGAAAACCAAAAAAAAAAAAATGGAAAAGGAAAAAACAGAGAAGTCACAAAATCAGAAAATGGATTAGAATTCAAGAAAGAAAAGAGACTGGGCAGTGGACAATTGCACCCAAAAGAAACATTGGTGGGCTCCATTTTGTGGTGATTTATTTCAGCCTTTTGTTTACAATAGTTAATGGCACGCGTGATGTTCTTCGTGATTATACGCTTTTGCTGCATCAACGTGCATTGCATGTAGATTTAGATTATTATTATGAATTTTCTTGGTAGTGTTGCTAACTTGATCCTTGTTAATGGTTAATGTAAAGAATCACCTTACTCGCACATACATGCAAATGAAAATTATGATAAAAGGAGGTTTAAACTATCTTATTACTCCTACATAATTCAAGGGGATTCAATGTCATTTTATGAGAAACAAGGTAATTTAAACTCTTTTTTGTCATAATTTGTGTTCATCTATATGTCTAAATATACTAATTCTATTGTAAAACATAAATTGGAAATTATTTCCTCTTGTAGTGGTAGGGACCTTATGTGTTTAAGTTTACCAATTGACTAATTGCTTGCTTATTATGATCACCAATAATAATAGATTCTGTTTATAAGTAGTTGCCAAATGAATCCAATCTATTTTCATTTATTTTTCTTAAGCGTTTTCATTTTTCAACTTGAGCTTAAATTAAATCTACAGAAAAAGGTAAATTTTATTTGCAATCATGGTACTTCGGCTCAATTTGTTAGTCACTGTTTCAATTTTTGTCAATTGAATCGTGTACTATAATTTATCTTCATTCTCTAGTAATCACGAAGTCCTATTTATTTAATAAACTAGATTTCCATCCGTGCGTTACACGGGTAGAGCTCTAAAGGAATTTATATAAATGTAACATAATTGTGTTTGTCAGGCTTGATATCATAAAGAAACTAAAAAACACAACATGTATAAAAGTAATGTGCATTCTACCTTTGCAAGTAGCATGTATTCCGATCTCTTTATTTTGATAACATAATTTGAAATCCTTGTTATTAGTCTATCGCCATCTCATTGAACCAATAATATTTTTGTTAATTTTTATTTTTTATTTCCTTTAAAGACGATAAAACCCAATAGAATAATTCTATATCAGTTTCACTTAGAAGAACATAAAAACATGACATTATGCAATCGAACAAAGTAAATATGTAAACTAAGCACAATCTCCATTCAGGATAAAATGTTAGATGCTTGAATCATGTACTATAATTTATCTTCATTCTCTAGTAAAAGTCCTATTTATTTAATAAATGGCGTCTCATTTGAAAAGTTGGTCCAGCCAAACGACAGAAATCGACCTGATGAGGTTGGTTCGACTATATAAATAAACGGATTACCTGGACAAGGTTGTGTTTAATATATTGTTGTTAATTGGAAATTGGGTTGGGTTTGACAAGTTGGATTGATAAACTGGAAATTGTGCTGGGAGATCTTGTTAAAAAACTTTGGGGAGGGTTTTAAAAGAGACATGCATTATATATATTCAATGCCAAATTATAAGCATGGTCAAAGGGGCGAAATAGATTACAAAAATCATGTCATATAAAATGTTATCGGTACAATGAAAACATATAATATATTGTACAAATACTTATATGGCCGGTGTGGTTATCATTATTTGCCCATTGATGAAAAAGTTAAGGTGATTTTTTAAGTGTTTTTTTTCTTTTTATTACTACAATGTGCTGTGTAAGTTAAGTTAACAGGATCCTGCTACGCGTGCATTTATATAATTTGTTGTACATTTTTATTGTACATGTAGGATTGCTCTTATAATATATACAAAGTTGCTCCATTAAAGAGACAAGTTGAATTCGACCTATACATCGGGGGATTTGGGTGTAACTTGACGCCGTAGGGAAAGAACAATTTTTATTGCTGCAGTACGAAGCTTACCGGACTTCTGTTTCCATTGTGGAGTTGTTGGCCATCGTCTCCACGAGTGCGAAAGGGATGGAGTAGGGAGTGTGTCACGAGAAACTTGCAATTTTTTGCGTACATCACAACCCATAAGGTGGCAGAATATTGGAGAGATCGGAAGAGCACACGTCTGAGGGAGAGGTTAAAGCGTGATCAAGCAATAAAATGCCGTTTGTGGGAAGGAATGAAAGACAATCCTCCCGTGTTGGAGGAGGAGGAGCTAAGGGGGAGAAAGTGGGGGAGAATAGTGAGGAAGGGAGCAAAAAGGATGACAAGGGCAAGGAGGTGGCGACGGTAGTTTCTAGCGAGGCCACGGACATGGATGTCAATGTGTCTTATATGAGGGGATCACAAGAGGTAAGGGTGGTTGGCGCAGGGAGGATTGATCGAGGGGGAAAAGAAGTTGCAGTTGGGGTGATAGGAGGGAAGGTAGTAGGGAGCTTGGTGAGAAGAGCAGGCTAGGAGACAAGGGAAAAAGAAAAGTGAGTGGGAAAAAGACGTGGCGAAGGAAAAAAAGGGTGGAGGTAGGTCAGATTAGAGGATTTCCATAAAAAAACTACTTGGCACTGGGGTGAAAACGGGTGGAAGAGTGGGTGCTAGTCCAACGGGGAAACGACAGTTACCACTTGAAGGGTTGGACTCGAATGAGCGAAGGAAAAAAGGGCGAAGGGAGATGGATGGTATGGGTGTCAGTTTGGTCATGAGGGAGGAAGGAATCATAGAGATGAATGTTGAAGCAGCGAGTCCTACTTGGCAGGACAGCCTAGCGAAATGATTATCCTCAGTTGGAATGTCCAGGGGTTGAGAACTCCGGTACATTCGCATCCTTGCAGACGCTGGTCCATAAATACTCCCCTAATCTAGTCTTTCTGTCCGAGACTAGGTTATCTGGAGCAAGGCCAGAACATATTGGTGTGGCTCTGGGGTTTCATTCATGTATAGTGGCAGAATGTCGGGGTCAGAGAGGAGGACTGATGCTTTTATGGGATAGAGAGTTGGATGTTAGTGTTCAATCCTACTCCGCATTGCATATTGATGTGATTATTAGGAATGGAAATGGAATGAAGTGAAGGGCGACTGTGTTTTATGGAAACCCTAGGCTGGTGGACCATGACCTTTCTTGGCAACTTCTACGTCGGTTGTGGAATATAGATGATTAGCCATGGATCTGTTTTGGTGATTTTAACGAAACTTTGTACTTGCATGAACAGTTGGAGAGCGAGACATGACCAGCTAGAGTCATGGAGAGTTTTTGTGAGGTCTTGGCTAAATGTGGGCTTGATGACTTGGGGTTTGTAGGGTCGGCAATGACATGGAACAATGGTAGAAGGGGGATGGCAAACATCCAGGTGAGGTTGGACCTTGCAATTTGTAGTGACCGGTGGAGGGATTTGTATCCCCAAACTGTGTTGGAAAATTTACCATACTCCCGTTCAGATCACAGGCCTTGTTTGATATTCACAGAATAGGTGAAAGAGGGTAAGAAGCGCAGACAAAATCTGACACGCCCCACTCCCAGCACCTCTAACTTACTAGAAGTGTGACGTGCGCCGACGATAAATTCCAACTAAAAGCTAGAATTTACCGTCAAAGCTCATGAATATACTACTTATTTTAGAAAATTTCGACAGCATCTCCCTTGTTTTATTAACAAAACCCCAACGTGTATACTCCCCAATAACAACACCAACACCAGCACGTTAACACATTACAATCAGCCAATTTCTCATTATAAATAACACCACCTCATAATTGGAGAAATATACTAAACTGAGTATGATTCATGTGAGAAGACTCAATATATATTAATAAGTTCAATCCTATTAAAGCCAATCATTCATGATATCAACGAACCAATAACCATTCCTATGTGGTGGCTTGAAATTTTGAAATAGCAGGCTCGACCATAATGTGTTGCCCAAACTCCAATTACTACCTGAGAAGAAAATCATTTAGGAAACATATGAACTACTAGCCCAGTGAGTGGAGCTTTTAAATTTAACATGTCTTGAGAAGTCCAAATATATCTTCTCAAAAATCACGTATAAAATGAATAAGTCAATTCATGGACTTTCGTAGCTTGAAACTGAAATCTCAGCATAACATCAGTGTTAATAAGATCATTCATGTAGGAACACATTATAAACATCATTTCATTAATATTCGTCATAAAGTTCACTTGGAAAACATCATAAACATCATCTCATTTCAAGATTGACATAGAATTTTCTCCCAAAAAAAAATATCCAACATATCATGATCATAATATCATGTCATACGCGCGTAGAGGGTCAGCTTGGGCCATAGGTACCTTATGACCCCTTCGCCCTAGGCGGCACAATTAAACAGCTTGAGCCATAGCTAGCAAGTAGGCCCCTTCGCCTGGGCGGCGTTCATTTGGTCAGCTTGAGCCATATAGGCCCCTTCGCCTGTAGGCGGTATATCATAATATTGGATACAAATTTGGGGGTTTTCATGCATAATAAATCATGTATCAATTCAGACGTTTTTTTTTCTTTTAAAATAATGACGAATCTTCTTATGCAAACATTCACATGAATTGTTCTAAAGAAATACCGACTTTGTGAAGTTTCATGGAAATACATTTATGAGGAAACATTACGAATTTCTGTGAAATCAATGCATAATATACATTTTCATTTAAAAAGAAAAGAAGAGAAGAGAAGAATCTCCACTCACCGGGGAGAGAGCGATGTACATGTAGCTCCTTTTGTGTTTCCTGTAGCATAACATGAAGACTCTTAAATTTCAATTCCTTTTTCTCATAAAATCTTCTTATCCGGATAATTTCATTTTCACAACTTTCGAATCATTCCATTCATTCATTTTCCCATTTTTCTCTATTCATTTATTCCACGTCTTAAATTTACTAAGTTGTTCACCATATACTCTATTAATCCCCTAGATTAACACATGTTTACTCTTTAAGTCATATTCCATTCTTTCCTTTGAATTCATGACAACTTCATAATTTCTTTAACTAGATAATACCAATTGATGTCAATTATTTTTCTCAATTGCCATATGATCACATCTTTAAAATATCAACAACACTTCATACCTCTAATTTCAATAATAGTCATTGTTCCTTGGTATCATCATTCTAAATAATGTGTAAGATATTCTCTTGACATATATATATATATATATAACTAATACTTTATAATAGCTCAATAAATTCTCATTTTCACTTGAAAGTGGAAATTGAATCCATATCTTACTAAGTCCCCTTTTTTACAATTATTCTAGACTTTGTTCATTTTAAAATTGTAGAAATATCACATATTAGAATCATAAATACCACCAACATAACAACACTAACTCTTCACTTTTAAACACTAGTTCTTAGCCTTTAACAAACTTTCCAATTCTACATTTGATGTTAAACATTTAGTTTTTCATTACTTATATTTATTCCCATCCTCACCAGATTCCTCAATTACCATGATGTTATGCTATAAAATCATAACACTAACTTATTCGTAAAATTTTAACCTTTTAACTAAAGATTGTTAAATTTTCCTGTTCGGCAATGCCCATTTAACACCCTTTAAAAATCAAGGATGGTGTCGTATGCTTATGAAATTTTACTAGGAGGTAGAAAACTCATATAAGTTCATCATATATGAAATTTAGTCCCAAAAAGCTACCTTGGCTATAACAAAATATTTTTCCACCTCCCAGAAATTCTGTTCTCGGGTAACACTGACCAGCCTTACAAATTATGTCATAAAAACTTCTACTGGTATCCAAATGGTGTCATTCTAATTTTGGATGATAGACAACTCATAGGAGATCATTTCCCAACTTGTATCTTGTTAAAATTCCATATATAATATTAGTTATGGCCTCCTAAAGTTAGAAGGGCAGAAACTTCATGCACCATAATTCCAACATTTAAGTCTTTTTCTTAAATTCACACTTATATACTTGCTTTCCTAGAATTCCATAGGAACATCTTGTGCTTCCTTTCATATAATTATTCTAGACTTTACTTCATCCTACAATTTGTCATACTATTACATATTAAAGTCTCCAACATCCACTATAAATAAAAATAACCATTAACATCAATTTCTTAATCTTTAACACTAATTCTTTCTTAACCTTTGAAAATTTCTATATTCTCCTATTTAATATTAAGTTGTTCATTACTAGCATTTGTTCTAAACCTCACCAACTTTCTCAATTACCATGACACCATTTCACAAAATCATCACACTAACTTATAGATAAAAATTTCAACATATTCTTCCATATAAAATTTCATCTTTTTGCTAGCCAAGTATAATTTCTTATACTAACATCATCAACCTCAATTTCCATAACCAACTAATGATTTCATGCCTTTAAAACGTGTAGTAAACAAAATTCCATCCTAGTATTGCATATTCATAAAAATTTCATAAACCCAATAACATTTACATTCCTAAACTTATATAAATTCAAGGCTCAAGAATCAATAACACTTACTTGATTGATCTTTGCTCTCCTTCTTCTTCTTCTTCCCAAGATCCTTCCAATTTTCTCTTCTTCCTTTTTTTTTTTAAAAAAAAAAACTGAAATTTCGGCAGAATGCTTCCGGTGCTTGTTGGCTCATTTCTTTTCTTTCTTTTGTCTTTTGTCTTTTGAGTTTGCTTGTTTATTTATTACACAAACACATATATAGTCAAAGTCCCAAGAATTCTCTAGAACCACTTGGACTTATTTGAATTTCATTTTTTTTTTAATTTTCATTCTTTTTTTTCCAATTTAACCTTTAACTTTGTATTCGTATTTAATTTAGTCCTCACGAAAATGAAAGTAAAAAGAAAAATTGGGGTGTCACAAAATCATAGGAGAAAACCTTTCGCTATGAACCGCACTGGGCTCAAGGGAAGGGCTATGAGGGTATTATAGAGCGGCTGCTGTCTTCTTGGACTAGTACTGGGCAGCAAACTGATCCATTTGGTGACATTAGTGAAAATTTGAAATCATGTAGTGAGAGGTTGAAGGAATGGGGTGATGTGAACTTTGGGAGGCTGGACAAGAAAATTGAAGCTCTTGAGAAGTGTCGCAATCAAATTCTTGGTTCAACACATCTAGGGGATAGTATGTTGGAAGCTAAAGCCGATTGGAGGAGGAAATTGAAAGATTCTATAGAAGGAAGGAGAGTTATTGGAGACAACGGGCCAGGGTAGACTGGCTTAAAGATGGAGATAATAATACAAGGTTCTTTCATGCTAGAGCCACCGAGAGGAAGCGGAAAAACTCCATCTCTCGGCTTAGGGACTTGGATAGGGAGTGGATCGAAGATGAGGAACAGCTTGTTGCCTATATTGAGGGGTTTTACAGGTCATTCTTTTCCATCAGTAAGCCGATGGCGGACAATCTTGGTAGGGGTACTAGAGGAATTGCTTCCTCGTCAAAGGAGGATGTGCACACTCTTCTGGAACCATTCACGGAGGATGATGTAGCAGCAGCTTTATTTGGCATGGGCCCATGCAAAGCTACGGAAATGGATGGCTATCATGCTGCTTTCTATCAAATGCACTGGGAGGAGCCCAAATGTGTTGTTTCCTCAGCTTGTCTTAGTGTCTTAAATCATGGTAGTTATGTTGCTTCAATTAATAAAACCACGATTGTACTAATTCCTAAAAAAGCTTCCCCTAAATTAGTTTATGATTATAGGCCTACTGCGTTATGTAATGTATTATATAAAATTGCCGCCAAGTGTTTGGCAAATAGGCTTAAGCAAGTGTTGTCTCCCCTTATCTCTAGCACTCAAAGTACTTTTGTTCCCGGAAGGATGATAACAGATAATGGTATTGTGCCCTTTGAAGTGTTACACTCAATGGTCAAACGGAATAATGGCAGCAAGGGTTTTCTTTCTCTCAAACTAGACTTGAGCAAAGCGTATAACCAGGTTGAGTGGGACTTTGTATCAGTAGTCATGAGGTGGATGGGTTTCCCTTTGCAGTGGATACAGTGTGTTCTGATTTTATTTCGTCATTGGAGTATACTTTTACAATTAATGGAAGATATCTGGGACATGTTAAACCTGAGAGCAAAGTGAGACAAGGCTGCCCTCTCTCCCCCTATCTTTTCATCTTGTGTGCAGAAGCTTCTTCATCTCTGATTTCCAGGGCCGAGGAGGTGGGTCAACTAAGGGGGATGCGGTGTTCTAGGAATGGGCCCATTGTTAGTCACTTGTTTTATAGATAACTCTATCTTGTTCACTCGAGTAAATTCCTAAGATGTCATGAGTTTTCTGGAGATTCTTGAAATTTATGGAAGGGCTTCGGGTCAACAAGTTAACGTAGACAAGACATCGATTTCTTTCACCCCAAATGTTAGGCAAGAGCAAATACGGGTATTGGCGGACCTGTTGGGTATTGATGTGATCTGCCAATATGATAAGTATTTGGGGCTTCCTTCCATGGTGGGGAAGAATAAGAAGGCGACCTTCGCTATAATGAAGGAAAACATATAGAAGAGGATTCAGTCTTGGCAGTGAGATCGGAAGAGCTCACGTGCTAGCCAGGAGGTTATGATAAATGCAGTATTACAGGCCATTCCAACATACATTATGGGGCTCTTTCGCATCCCAACCCAGCTACGTAATGAAATCAGGAGCTTGTTCTAAGATTTTGGTGGGGTATAAAAGGGGACGAGAAGAAGATGGCCTGGGTTAGCTGGAGTTCTTTATGTAGGTCAAAGAAGGAAGGTGGTATGGGGTTTAGAAATATGCAACTCTTCAATCGGAGTCTGTTAGCAAAACAAGTTTGGAGACTCTATCAGATGCCAGACTCGATAGCTGGATGGATTTTAAAAGATAAATATTTTCTTTAGGTAGATATACTCTCAGCGAAAGGAAAACAAGGGAGCTTCAGTGTGTGGTAGAGTTTACTGTGGGGAAAACAGATTATCCAGCAAAGGGCTAGGTGGTGAGTTGGTAATGGTGGCAAAGTTAATATTTGGGAAGACAATTGGCTTCCTGGAAACCCGACGATGCTCCTATATACTGCACGAGCTGAAGATGTGAATCCAGTCGGCGATTTGATTACCGATGACAAAGAATGGGACTTGGAACGAATTGATGAAATTTTTTGGCCGGTGGATCATTAGTAAATCCTAGCAGTTCCCATTGGTAGGGGGATGGATGAAGACCGTCTCATTTGGCACCATACGAAAAATGGTGAATTTTCTGTGCAAAGAGGTTATCATCTCTGGAATGGGGTGGTGGCCCATGTGTCAGTTGGGGAGTCATGGTGTGAGAGCCACTGGAACAAAATTTGGCTACTCAACATTCTCCCAAGAGCTAAACATTTTGTCTGGAGATTATTGCAAGGGACGGTCCCCACGAATTCAAACTTGAGGCGACGATGAATTGAATCGGACCTTAGATGTCCAAGGTGTAGAGCTTACAAAATGGAGGTCTAGATTTTCATGCAATGTATCTGGGTTGCGGAGCTATGGAAGGCATTGGAATGTTGGGAATATATCAAGCCTTCTCGCCTGCATAGAGATGCACTTGACTTCAGTGGTTTCTTGTGGAGCATTTGGGACACAGTTCCAATAGCCTTACTTAAGACTATTTGTATGGTAGTCTGGACCATTTGGAAGGTGCACAATTTATTGTGGAATGTGTGTGGAGCACAGAGTACCTTATATGTCAGTGACTATATTCTCATTCAAATGGAAGAATTTCGTAGGGTACACACACATGGAGCAAGGCTTGAAGTGAGAAACGCTCATCAACAACAAAAGATTTGGAAGAACCATGATGGGCGTGAGCAAGGGTTGATTTTGGCAACCGATAAGCGATCAGATTGGACTAAGGCTGGGTCGGTATGGGTGGTTTCTTCCGAGACGAGAATGAGGATATCATAGGAGCGTTCGCTTGTCGCAAACGAGGGGCAACGGACTCAGTGATAATAGAAGCTTGGGCGATCATGTGTGATCTTAAGTTCGCTCAAAATATGGGGTGGACGGTGGTAAAGGTGGAAACGGCTGCACTCCTTGTAGTGTAAAAACTATTGAAAGAAAACTCTAGTCCTGATCACACCTCTCGTTTTTGAAGTTAGGGAACTTTTAGTTAGTAGTAATTGTGGTACGTGTCGTTTTATTCCTAGATACAGGAATAGAATAGCCCACAATCTTGCTACATTCGCTTCTACTTCAGTTGTTAATTTATTATGGTCTGATTGTATACCCCTCTTCATCTTGCCTTTGGATAAGAGGAAACGTTTGATTGTTTAAGGAATGAAATCAAATCCCCTTTCAAAAAAAAAAAAAAAAAAAAAGAGACAAGTTGAAAAGTCAATTGGACATTGGATTTTAGAAATTATACACACACACACAAGCTAGTTGTGTCACGTGGTGTTTTTGGTTATAATTTTGTAAATATTAGTGGTAATGAAATGAACAGTGAATAAATATTAACTAGATAATATAATTGATGGTCATCATGTCCTGTAAGATTACGCAGTCAACACCTATGTGACGAGAGATCATTGAGAACGTATTGATATTAAGTTGACGAGCAAATACTTTTGTCATAGGAAACTCAAAACAAACACATGAACGTATGTAATGTCATGTTCTCCGGTTTTAATTATGCATCAAGTTTTCTATATTTTGTGTTATATGTTTTTTCTTTTTTCTTTTTTTTTTTTGATTTAATCTTAATAGAACTTAATTGAACTTATTGTTTAATTAATACTACATCTGTCCTAAAAAGATGATTCAGTTTTCTTTTTAAAAATAGAATTATTAAAGTGGAATAATTAAAAAATGAAATGGTATAATGGGGAAATGGTCTTGACATTTACTTTTACAATACTATTAAATAAACTTTTCTTAATCTATATGAAAAAAGGGAATATGACTATCTTTCTAGGAGACATAGTAGAATTTAGTTGAATTCACATACATACAAGTGAATTGAATTAAATATTAAAATGCTAAAATGTAATAGCATTTAATCTAATTTAATTGAATTCACTTATAAAATTTAGGAAAATGCTTCTTTTTCTTGTTTGTTTACTTGTTAGATGATTTTG
Organism: Nyctanthes arbor-tristis; assembly: GCA_963692815.1. Classification (NCBI taxonomy): domain Eukaryota; kingdom Viridiplantae; phylum Streptophyta; class Magnoliopsida; order Lamiales; family Oleaceae; genus Nyctanthes; species Nyctanthes arbor-tristis. The sequence goes on from CAVNYN010269607.1 coordinate 12,475, forward strand.
TGTGTACAAACGTCAAACGTCACTTTTTTCTCATAAAATGTCCAACCGTGTTTTGAGATTATAATGGCAAAAAAATAAATATACACATACTAAGTCATTCAACAAATAAGTAGACAAGGGAAAGTAGCATATCTCTAAAATTTAATATTTATGATATTTAGTTTGATAGGAGAATGAACTCGAATTGAAATTAGCCACGTTAGATCAGGTTATAAATCATATCACATTCCGCCACGTAATAAAATTAGTCTCATAAGTAACATATCCTAGGTTCTATAACAAAGTTCCTATAAATATTACTTTTTGGCTCGAATGAGCTAATTCAAAAATATTGGGATCTTTAAAAAAATTATAAAGAAAAATTTTACTAAATATTTGTGACAATTTTAGGAGCAATATGTTTGTATTTTATCACAGTTTTTTTTTTTTTTTGATGGGCATTTAATCTCAGTTGTTAATTCTTATATATTAAAGTAGAGGTTGAATCTTTAATTTGACACCCGTATTACATATTTTTTTATTTCAAAACAATACTATAATTATAAAAAAATGAAAATAAGCGAAAAGTTAAGCAAGAAACAAAACAAAAAGACAACAACAAAAAAAAAAAAAGGAAAGGAGGATGGATTAAGGAAAATGACGACCAAAGTGTGAATACTAACTCCTTTTTGCCTCATTTATATATTTAGATTTAGAATTAGGATTAGGATTAAGATTAGGATAGGATAAGATAAGATAGGATTAGGAGAGGGGAGGGAGGGAGGGGGCGAGAGGCAAAAATTTTTAGTTTGAATTTAGTGACTTAGCAGGCTAACTGGGATCAAACGTCCTTACCTTGGTTATGGTTTGTGAAAAAACGTACCAAAACTCATCAACTTTTGGCGTCTTGCATTTCCTTCCGCAAAATATCCCCTGTTGTCAAGATTCAATGTGTTGGGAATTTAACCAATTTCCCTAAACTCGTGTGATTAAAATAGGCAATCAATATATCAAACAATAATATATGTGCGAAAATTTAACTAACACCATGAAATATTTAACGTCGTAAAACCCTCCAAGAAGAAGGGAAAATCGACGGGGCAAACCGACAACTCTACTATCACCAAATAATAATGGAAATACAATATTTATCTTCTCAAGATTATCGCCCTAAATCAAAAGGTAATCACACACTACCACAATCACACAGCACCGTCAAGAACAATATTCTTGGCACCACAAATTACTCATCTACAATAGATGGAATCCAATAATTAATAACAAGAGATGAGGAAAATATCACCTAACCCATTCCAAGAATTAACTTGGAAAACATCACCACGTGAAGAAATCAAACACCAAATAAAAGTCGAAATTCCGTTCAAAACCGTTGATGGCCCAGGCGAATTTTCCTCAATTTTTCCCTTCGATTTCCGTGCATTTATTGTGATTTGTGCCTACCTTTTAGTGTGTCTTCTGCCTTTTTCCCTTTTCCGGTGGCTTACTTCTGCCGCCCACTCACACGCATGCTTCCATATATATATATATATATATATTACCTTAAACCTAATTTAATTTAGTCTAGGATTTTGTGTCTCTCAAGGCTTCCAGTTCTATTTAGCCAAATTACATAATTCATCTTTTAACTTTTGTCTTGTATTTAAGTTGGGTATCATCATGGGTTGGACCCGCCAAACAATCTTCCCCTCCAGTCCATGAGGGAGGTATCCCACACTTCAAGTGTATCACTTAGAATGTATACCGGCTTGGCCAGCATAGAACTCAAGCTTCTGCTTGGTAACAACTTTTGTCAACATATCAACAATATTCTCATCAGTGTGAATCTTTTCCAACTGTTGAAGCTTCTCATTAACTGCTTCACGAATCCAATGATATCTGAAATCAATGTGTTTAGTGCGAGAATGATACATAGAGTTCTTACTCAACTCAAGAGCACTCTGACTGTCACAATAAATGACGTACTTATTTTGCTTCAACTTGAGCTCCTCAAGAAACTTTTTCAACCATATCACTTCCTTTCCTACTTCAGTGATAGCAATATACTCAGCCTCTATTGTAAATAGAGTTACGCATTTTTACAGCTTAGACTGCCAAGAAACAGCTCCCCCTACAAAAGTAAACAAGTACCAAGATGTAGATTTTCTGTTGTCAAGATCACCTGTCATATCTGCATCTGTATATCCTGTCAAAATTGGCTGAGCTCTCCCAAAACCCAAACATAAATCAGAAGTTCCTCTGAGATACCGCATAATCCATTTTACTGCTTCTCAATACTCTTTGTCCGGATTAGACAGAAATATGCTTACCACACCAACTGCGTGTGCAATATCAGAATGAGTACAAATCATAGCATACATCAAACTACCAACAGCTGAAGAATAGGGAATAGCCTCCATTTTCTTCTTCTCCTTATCAGTCGAAGGACTGGATTTCCTGATCAGTTTGAAATGAGCTCCAAGAGGTGAGCTAACAGGTTTATCCCCTTTCATGCCGAACCTTTCAAATACACGCTCAATATAATGTCTCTGTGATAGCCACAACTTCTTAGATTTTCTGTCTCGAACAATCTCTATGCCCAAAATCTGTTTAGCTGCCCCCAAATCTTTCATATCAAATGACTTATGCAAAGAATCCTTCAATTTCTGTATCAATCCTACATCCTAGCCAACTATAAGCATGTCATCAACATAAAGCAGCAAAATAATAAATTTATCAGCTGGAAAAGATCTAAAATAAACACAAGAATCTGCAGTAGTTCTTGTACATCCTTGACTCATTATAAAAGTATCAAACTTTTTATACCACTATCTTAGTGCTTGCTTTAAGTCATACAATCTCTTCTTTAATTTGCATACAAGGTGTTCTTTCCCCTTCTGTTCAAATTCTTTTGGCTATATCATATAAATCTCTTCCTCTAAATCACCATGAAGAAAGGCAGTCTTCACATCAAATTGTTCAATTTTCAAGTCCAAACTGGCTGCTAAACCCAAAACAACTCTGATGGATGTTATCTTCACTACAGGGGAAAAAATCTCATCAAAATCAACACCGTCTTTTTGCCCAAAACCTTTCACAACCAAGCGAGCATTATACTTTAATAAGTCACCATTGCTGTCCTTTTTTATTTTGTACACCCATTTATTCTTCAAAGCCTTCCTACCCTTAGGAAGATTTACCAACTCATAGGTGTCATTCTTCTTCAAAAAAGTCATCTCATCTACTATGGCTTTCATCCAGTGGGATTTGTCTTTATGACTCTGAGCCTCTGAATAACTTTCTGGTTCTCCATCCTCAGTGAGCAAAATATAATCAGACTCAGGATACCTGGTAGATGGTATACGCCTTCTTGCAGATCTTCTTGATGCTTCAATTTCTTCTTCAATAGGGGTCTGCTCCCCCTGATTAGTAATATGCTCCCCCTGATCACAAGTCTGATCAACTAGAATATGATCAACTGTTTCATCATCAATAGGAGCTACTTGACTACTAGTGCTAGGCTGAGATACTGAAGAATTATCAGGTATGACACCAGGAACAACCAAAGTCATCTTCTCAGGCTGCTCGACTTTATCAAAGTCCTCAATCGTCTGATCTTCATAAAACACTGCATCTCTACTTCTCACAAGCTGTCTTTTCTTTGAATCCCAAAACTTGTATCCAAACTATTCATCACCATAGCCAAGAAAAACACAAGGAGTAGCTCTGTCATCAAGCTTCGATCTCTGTTTTTTAGGTACATGTATAAAGGCTTTACACCCAAACACCTTCAGATGAGAGTATGAAACATCTCTGTCTGTCCAAACTCTTTATGGAATATCAGAATCCAAAGAAACTGAGGGAGATCTATTAATCAAATAGCAAACAGTCCGAACTACTTCACCCCAAAATGTCTTAGGAAGCTTGGCTGTCTTCAACATGCATTTGACTCTGTCAAGAATGGTACAGTTCATTCTTTCTGCCACACCATTATAATGAGGAGTCCCTGCTTCTGTAAACTCATGTCGAATCCCAAAATTTGAGCAATACTTTCTGAACCCATGTGAAGTGTATTCCCCACCATTATCTGTTCTGAGGCTTTTCAAACACTCCCCGTTTCTCGTTCCACCATGGTATAAAACTGATTAAAGCACTGTAGTCCCTGATCCTTAGATTTTAGAAGATAGATCCATAATTTCCTAGAAGTATCATCAACAAATGTAACAAAATATTTATTTCCACCCAAAGATGCTACATCACCAGAAGAACACACATCCGAATGCACAAGATCTAAAATATTCTCTTTTCTTTTAAACGTGCCAGAAAAGGAAACTCGAGTTTACTTACCGAATAAACAATATTCATATTGGTTTAGGGATGTACCATTGGCTAAAGAGATAACTGCCTTCTTAGCCAGAACCTGCAAACCTTTTTCACTCATGTGCCCAAGCCTCTTATGCCACAGATCAGGAGAATGATCTTCAACTGCATTTGCCCCAGTCTTAAAAGACTTTGTATAATTCTTGTATTGCGTGCAACAAAGCTTTCCACTAGCGACAACTATTGATCCCTTTGATAACTTCCACTTCTGATCACCAAAAGTACTGAAATACCCGATTCGGTCGAGAGTATTTATTGCAAGCAGATTAAACCGCATGTCAGGAATATGTCTTACATCCTTCAGAATTAGAATGTATCCCATATTTGTCTCCAGGTGAATGTCACTGATCCCTATGATTTTGGAATGTGAAGAGTTAGCCATATTTGACTGGCCATAATTACCTGCTCTGTATATAGTAAACAACTCAATATTTCTACAAACATGGTATGAGGCACCACTATCAACATGCCACTTAGTAAGAGGGTCTCAAACATGCAGGCATTGACCCACTCCGCAAGTGAGTACATCACTAGTCACCACAACTACAGTATTTTCATCATCTTTCTTCTAATTATTACCCTCCTTTTACTCTCTCAACCAAATTCCGCAATTTCTTTTGTAATGACTCTCTTTGCCGCAGTGATAACAAGTATTCTTATATTTTAACTTTGACCTGCCTCTAGACTTGCTGTGACGCATTTGCCCTTTATTCTTGCTTCTTCCTCTGTGATCATCCGAAACAAGAGCCAATATATTATCTGAACCCACATGCAAACCTGAAGATTTCCTCCTGATTTCCTCATTCTGCATACTGTTCTTCATAGAATCCATAGATAATACGCCATCTGAAGCAAAGTTACTTATTGTCAGAACAAAAGTTTCCCAACTGTCTGGCAAAGAACTCAAAAGCAATAATGCTTTCAATTCATCCTCGAGAGTCATTCCCATTGTCACCAGCTGATTCGTAACATTCTGAAAATTATTCAAATGCTATGTCACACTCGTACCGTCCTTATATTTCATGTTGACTAAGTCTCTGATCAGAAAAGACTTTCTCGCTGCAGTTTTCTTCTCAAACATAGACTCTAATTTAGTCCACAATTTATTTGCATCTGTCTCCTGTGCCACATGATGAAAACACTATTATCCACCTACTGCCTTATCGTCCCAACAATTTTCCTGTGCAGTTTCTGCCAATCCCTATTTTCTATATCTTCCGGTTTAGAATCATCATCATCAATAAGATCATACAAATCCTTACAATAAAGGATATCCTCCATTCTAGGTTTCTATGTCACCCAATTGTGATTGGTAAGCTTAATCATAGCACTACCAACTGGGTCATCTATTTTAATCCACATAATTCAACCTGGCTCTGATACCACTGTTGGGAATTTAACCAATTTCCCTAAACCCGTGTGATTAAAATAGGCAATCAATATATCAAACAATAATATATGTTCGGAAATTTAAATAAACCATAAATTATTTAACATCGTAAAACCTTCCAATGAGAAGGGAAAATCGGCGGGGCAAACCGACAACTCCACTATCACCAAATAATAATGGAAATACAATGTTTATCTTCTCAAGATTATCGCCCTAAATCAAGAGGTAATCATACACTACCACAATCACGCAATACCGTCAAGAATAATATTCTTAGCACTACAAATTACTCATCTATAATAGATGGAATCCAATAATTAATAACAAGAGATGAGGAAAATATCACCTAACTCGTTTCAAGAATTAACTTGGAGAAAATCACCACGTGAAGAAATCAAACACCAGATAAAAGTCGAAATTCCGTTCAAAACCGTTGATGGCCTAGGCGAATTTTCCTCAATTTTTCCTTTTGATTTCCGTGCGTTTATTGTGATTTGTGTCTGCCTTTTCGTGTGTCTTCTGCCTCTTTCCCTTTTGCCGTGGCTTACTTCTGCAGCCCACTCACACGCATGCTTCCATATATATATATATATATTGCCTTAAACCTAATTTAATTTAGTCTAGAATTTTGTGTCCCTCAAGGCTTCCAATTATATTCTGCCAAATTACATAATTCATTTTCTAACTTTTGTCTTGTATTTAAGTTGGTATCATCATGGGTTAAACCCGCCCAACACAATGTTAATTTAACAGTTGGCCACTTAAAACGGACAAATCCTAAAGGGTATTGTGGACAGCCTATCTAGTCCATAAGCGAAGAAGACGATGCAAAGCTATGCAGAGTAGGAAACAAAACCATGCAAAGTAGGAAACACAGACATTTACGTTGTGTATGTATAAGTTTATTACAGACGCCGCAACCAGTCCAATGGTCAGTGAGAGATTCTATTTCACTATCTTTTCTCTGCTTGAAGTGGGTTTTTGAAATTGTTTTGCTATGAGGTTTTTTAGTGAAACTGGTTGACCGGTCCTATTTTTATTCTAGCGATATGCTTTGTTGTCATTCCCGGGTTTAATAGTATGCACCACACACATTTGGGTAGGAAAGTTGCACCAGGTTGAAATATCCTTTATGAAAAAGCTTTTAGTTAAAGATTGAATCTTGACCCGAATGATGTTCTGTGCAATGAAAGATTACCTTAAGGATGAGAATACAAAAAATTGATAGGTAGAGACGTTTTGCACAAACTATGTCAAAAGGTGGAGATTTTTATTGCTGACCTTATATGTAAGAAAAATTGAAGAGTAACTAATAATTGAGTTAAGTGATCCCTAATGCAATCTACTTTGAAGAGTTATTAACTACTATGGACATGTAGAATAACTAAGGGCAATTAGATTACCACCCCGGTTTTTTTTTATTTCCACACCACATTATAAATACACCATTGTTAAAGGATATTTTTAATTAGCACAACACTATCTATTTACACATATACCCATGAAATTAATTATCTATAATCAATGTATAAAATCACATCAAAGATTTATATTCCTAAATATATATATTACATCTAACACAATGTAATTATTTTCTTTTACATTGTTTGTAAGTCAAAATATTTACAAATTAGATCTTAAATCGAAACTCACAACACGAACATTAATTTGAGCTAATTTTCAAGTGCAAACTACTAAGGCAAGTTTGTATTTAGATTTAAAAAGATAATCTCTCAAACTTAATTTAATAGAATCCTAAATCATCTATCACATTTGAAATTAGATTTAATTAATTTATTTAATTTAATTAAATTTTTAAAATTGAAATTGAATAACAAAATATTCCAACCTTCTTTTTTTTGCAATATAAATATTCTAACTTTTCAAATAACTCAAATATAAATGTATAGATTTTTCAAAACTTCTAATTTAGAACAATTCAGTCCTACAAAATTGAAATTAGATTTTAAGTTAACACCATTCGTTTATTATTATATTTTTTTATTTCAATTCAATCATATGTTCTTAAGTAATATTATATATCTATTTATACTTATAGAAAGCAATATATATTAAAATAAAAAGAAAAGGGTTAAAATCATTCTTCATGAAATGACGTCTAAAAGTTAGGTACTAAAATGAAACTGTAAAAAAAATAAATCTTTAAAATCTAAAGTTTTCGAGTCGTATTAGATCAAAATTGTGGAAAGTGATTACTAAAAAGGGATTTGAAAAGAATATTAATTATTCAAATTAAGATAATTATGATTGTGGTGGAAGGAAAAAAAAAAAGAATTAAATTTAACAATGGTTATTAATGTAATTTTAACTATGGATATTTAAGTAAATAAAGAAAAAAGTTTAAAGGGCAATTATATTGCCACTACAAGATTTAATTTCCACACCACAAAATTTTTATTTACTTAGGAGTCTTTAAGTAAAATTACATTAATAACCCTCATTTAAATATGTTTACGTTATCTTGTTTCTATTTCCCCACCACATTCAAAATTTAACTTGTTTCCTTTTTTTTCCCTTCTTTCTGCAACTGCTCTTGTTTTAACGGAGATTCATCCTTTTTTAGTCGAGGTACGAGCAATTGCTCCGAGTTGGGCGATTGACATGGTAAATTAATTAAAATCTCAAAGAAAATTTCAAGTATCAGGTATTTATGATTTAGACACCAACAACTGATCAGTAATCGGCCATGGCTGTATTCTGATTGAAAATAATTATAATTATTCTTTTACCAATCTATGCTAATCTAGATTAAGACTAGAAGAGAGGTTTTAGGGATTTTAATTTCTTTGATCTAGAATCAATGGTACGTGAAGAGAGATGCATGGCCAACGAATGAAACTCATATTTCACGGCAATCACTCTGCGTCAACCCTTGCGACTCCAATTTAGTTTCTGCAAAAAGGTAAAAGTGTGGTGGATGGTTGTTGTTCTAGTCGTGGTTGAGAGTTAATGGCATTTTGGGACCTAGAATTGTAAAAATGCCCACCACATTGTATTTTACTCTAATGTTTATTTTTTATTTTATTACATTTTATCTAGGTTATATGTCTAAATATGTTGTGATGTAGTTATCGATCTTCCTTCTTATATGTGGTGAGATTAAAATGTGGTGTGGCGATTAAAATTTGTAGTGGCAATATCATTGCCAAGTTTAAAATGTGGCGTTGCAATGTGGTGGGAATATAATTCCCCAATAATTAATTGTTGCGTCATAAACTAGATTACGAATGAAAGCAAATTATAGTATAGTAATCTAAGGAAAGAAAATTAAAGCACAAGTCGATTAACAATTGAGTACAACCACTACGAATGAAATTAACCCCCTACCCCCACACCCAAACCCCCACAAAAAAAAGGGGTGATTGTAAGACCATTGATGTAGGAAAAATTTCAAATACTCCAAAAGTAACAAATAAGAACTAAGACAAGTAAATATAAAACTCCCAATTAATAAATTAATTAATTAGATTATTGTTTCTGCTTGTCAATTCTCCATTGGCCAACTCGATCAACAATTCAGCAGTATCATACCCTCAAGTTAAAAAAGGGTAGTTTAATTCTGTTAACTCGTTAAACCCCGTTAAATGGTTAATAGTTAAATTTGGGGAAAAAAATAGAAAGCGGTTGCGTGTCGAATACACCAAAATATAAATACCTTACTCCCCTAAATTTAAAAGAATTTGTAGAAGCAGAGAGTAAGTGTCGAACTCACAGAGAACGCTGGATATACGTAAGTGTTTCATGTTGACTAGTAAGAAGGGGGTTTTTGAAAGATTGAAGTAAAATTGAGAAAAATAAAAGGGTAAAAGCAATTAACATATATTCACAAGTACAAGTAAAAAGATAGTAACATGAAGATTAATTCCAGCTCTTGGTTCAGTTGTACCCTTCATATAAAAGATAATAATCAATTACAACATCGTTAATACTTTCTTGCAAAACTATTAGCTCTAGATAATAAACCTGGAGCAATTTTGTCTTGTCACTCGCTCTGTTAATATTTTGTTTGGTTTGCTCGTGTTGTTTTGTGCATTTCGAATTAGCTTCTTTCCATTTTCTGTCTTTGTAGTTGGAAAAGGGTTGACCATTTCCCCTTCAACTGTAATTTGATTTATATGAATATAAGTTGAATTTAAAAAAAAAAAAAGCTCTGTTACCTGAATTCTCCCTTAAGCAAATAAAATTAAAACAAGCTCTTTAATTAGATCTAACTGTTTGGACAATCTAGAATAAGCTCTCTAAATTTAGAATAACGATCGAATAAATAACTAGGAAAATAAGTTAATTTAAGCAATAAATTTACAAGCTCGATTCATTTCACTTAAGTTATGTTATCCCTAATGATTAACAATTCATTAGTTACTACTTGAGAATTAGGAGAAAAACCCTAACTCTAGCAATAGAAAATCAATTGTTCAAAGTAGTATGCCTAAATTAGATCGAAAAATCAATACTCATAAACGTAGAAAACAGAATAACTCAAGCAATTTCTCAAAAAAGTAAGAAACAACGTTACTGAAATCGATTAATTAAAGAACAAGAAATGGCAACATTCCCTTAAACTGGAAGAAGAGAGAGATTAGGCCATATGCTCACATTAGAAAAATCTTCCTCGAGCTTGTCTTTGTTATGAGGTAAAGAATTGTATCTAACTCTAAGACATGACCTCCTTATATAAGGTCCAAAAACCCTAAAAGAAAGAAGAAAATTCATGTACAAAAACTATAATAAAAAGAATTCTTGTAAAACAAGAAAAATAAAAAAATTCACGTAAAACCAGCCTCCATGCGGCCGCATAGACCTTCAATTCCTTAGTCAATTTCTGCACTTCTTCTCATGCAGCCGGTCTCGGTCGCATAGTATAATATCGTGCGACTGAACGTTTGTACTCTTCTCTGAAATGAGACGTATTAGGCCGCATGTCTTCATTTTGTGCGGCTCTACACCTCCAAATGGCTGTGAGCAGAGCCAGCCATGCGGCCGCATCTTGTCTTCCTCGTCCTTATAAACGCATATGGTAGCATGGAACGCATGCTTCTTGAGTTTTTCTTTTTTTCGTTCCTTCAACTTTCTATCTTGCTCATGTGCAAAGTTGATCCAAACTCGTCCAAACTTGTGTATTTTAGCCCATTCTTAATTAGATTTCAACCTAAAATATATCACACTACGTGTAAATGCAGTCTTTTTTAACATAACAATAACATAATCAAACACATATATCGGGGACTTAAATATCAAAGTCAAATACTTATCAAAAAGAGAGAAAGAAAAGATAATGTGGGATAGGCGCACAACAGTTACAGTGTGCAGCTGGTTCCCACCCTCTCCATCTTCATCACTCCACCCGGGGCCACCATTTTTTTCAATAGAACAGGGCAAAAAAGTAAAGCCATTTTTCCCGATTTGAGATTTGACATATTTTCAATCCAAATGAATCAACCAATTGGCACTAAATATCCCCATCTTTGACGTCTATTGTGTAAAACGTCTATATCTATAAATCGTTGGCATTGGTCGCCTTTAACATAAACTTTCCTTGCGCAAAAGGTCTTTGCCGTCAAGTTTAACAGTTAAGTAACGGCTGAATATCTAAAGAGACAAAATTTAAAGGTCATTTTGGTTATCCAATGTAATTTATTATATCTACATACCCTGAACACAGTCTTACATTGGAAAATAAGCAAAACCCACAATGAATGGATAGGAGAACAATGAAAAGTTTCTTAAAGAGTTTTCATTATGTAAAAATTGATAAGTTCCTTATTTTCCCCAATTTCTCTCTCTCTCTCTCTCTCTCTCTATATATATATATATATAAGTAAAATAGTTTCCTTTTTACCAGTTCCCCCCAATTTTCACTTGGTAAATCGAGTTAAGTCACCTTGGCCATTCACTTTATTATAGGTTTTCTAATTTTTATATTTATAGATATATTTGATTTAGCTTAATATTATCAATATATTTTTCAATTTTTAATCTCAATCACCAAACATATTTCATTTTATCTAGAAATATTTCTCTTTCTTTATCAAGATTTCAATTCTTTCCTCCAATAGAACTATTTAAGAAGTTTCCCAAATCTCTCTCACTCAACATTTAGACTTTCCACTCCTTATCTTGAGAAGTTTTATTTTTGACCGATTTTCATAGATTTTTGTTTCAATTTATCTCACACCGTCAGGTTGCTTCAGTATTGGTTCCTGTCTTTGCCAATGTTCAAAAAATCAGAAATGTAATCCAAACGGAAAAACTATCATTGGATTGATTTTAATTACATAATTGAAAACAAAATTAACTTTTACCAAAAATAATGTGGATAAAGAACATCTGAGCTTATAATTTTTTATCTTTACTGTTTAAAAAAGATTGAAATTATATTCCTTTTTTAAAAGCCAAAATATGACTCTGGGAATAGAAAGGGAATCCCACATTTGTTATTCAGTGAAAAGAATTGAGGATGTATGTCTATACTAAGTTACTTGGAAATGGTTATTCATAATATAGTCTTAGCTTATGAGCCTTGAGCTTCCAAAAAGTTCAAAATTTTAATGGATCAATATTGAAAAAAATTTTATTGTGAACTGATGAACCGTATTCGTGTTTATCTTATATTGTCAGATTGTTTTCCGAATTGGTTCTAGTAATTGCCAATTCTCGATTTTTCCACTCGAATTGGCTATGACGGTTCGATTCCTTAAACACTGATTAAATTATGTTAACA
>CAVNYN010269608.1:0-86446 GCA_963692815.1 Nyctanthes arbor-tristis
AGTCCCTTAACTCATGGGCTATTGACCATTACCTCATACTTGGGTATAAACAATACCATCTCTATTAAGAGGTAAAGCTATACAAGTAGGTTTGTAAGTTGTCTTATAGCTCGCAAGTGTGATGAGGTGCGCTCAAGTCCTAAATCATTAAGCTCTTTGACCTCGAGATCGGACCTGCTCGGCTCAGGAGCTGACCTCATCATGATCTGCCCCCAAGAGCTGTCCTTAGGTATTGACTTGTTGAACTCAGGAGCCGACCTCAGGAGCTATCCCTAGGAGCTATTCTCAAGTACTGACCTGTTGAGCTCAAGAGCTGACCTCAGATGCTGACCTGTTGAGCTAGGTGCTGACCTCAAGAGTTGTCGTCATGGAACTGTGCTGTCAGGTCATCAGCTTGTGGTCTAGATAGCCAACTCCTTGACTTAGAGGTCATTGACTTTGACCTCACACATGGTATCAACAAATGTCGCCTCAAGGGTGCTGCTTTGAGCTCTGAAGAGGAACACGCTCTTCCGATCTTCTCTTTCTTGTTGTGCTCATGTTTTCTTTTTTGCAAAGAAAAAAATATCTCTCTAAGGCCCAAAAAAGAACCGTGAGGGAAGCAGAGAAAAAGATGAAGACTTCAACTCAAGTTCAAGAGAAAATGAGGAAGAAATATGAGAAGAGGGGGCTGAAGGCGGAAAAGGCTACCGGAAAGAGAGCACTTATCGTGGCAGAGTTTGCCAACGCTGACCTTTTAAACAAGCGACTTGGACCGTCACTCAACCGTCCACCAGTTCCTCGACAGCTAGCTCTTTTGAGCCCGTTCTGGTGGATAAGAAGGATCTAGAGTAGCGGGAGAAAGGATCTCTATACAAGCTCACAAAAGTGTTGTACCTTCCTTTCCATGCTAGCCGTTTTGGCCAATTGGAGAAAGCTGCCTCAAAAAAACCAAAGGCCCCGTTTGGCTTTACTCTAGTTCACAGGCCAAGAGAAAGGGATCTCAAGAAACTTCCTGCTTGGTGATAAAGGGTCAATATGCCATGCTTGAAGTTCATTCCATTGATAAGTCCAGAAAAAAATTGATAGCCATAACAAGCTGTCCAGGAAAAAAACAAAGTTAAACCGCAAAGGAGACATTGGAGAAGGCTCTGGCTGAAGAGGATAAAGAGCTTGTTGCCAAGAAAAAGAAGCTCTTTACCACGAGGGATGAGGCAGGTCATCTGCGAGCTGAAAATGAGAGTACTGGACCTACGAACTACCGTCACACTGGAGAGGTCTCAATGGCTGCAGAAGTAAACTAGCTGAACTCCAACTAATGAGCTAGTAGGATACCAAGAGGCTATCACTCAGTTCAAGATCTTTGAGGAATACAAGTGTGATCAAAGCGAGCTCCGTCTCGATGTTGATAAAGATCTCATCCAGGACATTGAGAATGAGCGCCCGGGCTACAATCTCCCATTCCTCAAGGACCAAGTTGCTTAGTATAGAAAGGATAGCAGCCTGGAAGAGTCCAATGAGGAGGAGAAATGGGAAGAAAAGCTCAATAGTGACCTCATTTCATTCTGCTCTTCCACTTTTCCCTTTGTAAAAATTTCTTAATAGAATTTTTGATATGATTACAAGGCGAGAGTTCTTAGGCCTTAGTTTAGCGGCCATCATAAGCTTATCAAAAGTTAATTGAAGTGACCTTAGAAGCTCATAGGAATGTTTCAGCATATGCAATTTAATGGCTTTGCTGAGCTTAGTTCATTGAACCTTATGAGCTCATAGAAGCTCTGGTCACTGTTTGTTAGGTTTATCTATAAGCTCGTGTGACACTAAGATTGCAAAGATCATTTATGAGATGAATATAAGGTTTCATAGCCTTAAAAGTATCAGGTCGCTGAGTGATGATTTGAAAGCTCAAGGTCGCATAGACTCGTTGCTTCGCTTATCAATGCAAAGATGACCTCAGGAGCTGACGTGCTAGAGATGACCTCAAGAGCTGACCTGTTGAGCTCAAGAGCTGACATGTTAAGCTTACCTTAAGGGCTTACATTGGCTCTGGCTTCACGGGGCTATGCTACCAGATCATCATCTTGTAGTTAAGAGGGTCAATTTTTCGACTTAAAGGCTGTCGACTTTGACCTAACACTTGGTATCAACAAATAATGCCCCTTTAAGGGTGTCTCTTTGAGCTTCAAGGAGGAGCACTTTTCAAGTGCTTTTTTGTCACGACCTAGTACAAAATATAAAAGAAATTTTTCATTGATAATATTTTAGGTACAAGGTATCACATGCATCCTCATCACAAAATATAAAAGAACTCGTTTGAGTCAAGGGAGTCAGAGCAGTGAATAGTTGGTAGCAATTCTGGGCTTCTCTCACAAGACCACGCTGCTATCTCTTAGAATCCTCCACGTTCTGATTTCCACTTACTAGAATGCGGATCTCAGCTAGAAGTCAGTTCTACGGAGCTCGAGCGTTGAGGTCTGCCTGGAGACGAGCTTGTCTGTCTTGCCCTTAGCGATTAGCTGCATATTCACAGAGTTATCCCCTTTCAATAAGCTTTTCTATTTCTTATCTGAGGTGTCTGCACTCATTTGTCTTGTGACCTGGTGCTTATGATATTTACAGTACTTGGGCTAATCTGCATTCTTGAAAGGCTTCATAACGGGCTTAGCCTTTGGCAGTATTGGATCATTCTTCCATAGATTATAAATTTGCTCAACAGAGGTGTTGAGCTAGGTGAAAGGCTCTAAGGTGATAGATGGCCTCTCCATCCTACGCTGGTCCTTCTTGCCTTTCTAGTCTTTATTCTCACCTTTTAAGGATGGATCAGATTTTGGGTTTCCATCTATAGCTTCTTCAGCACTGATATATTTTTCAGTCCTTCTCAAAAGCTCATTGTAGGTACTAGGTGGGTCCTTATGCATGGCCTACCAAAAGCGTGTGTCCTAGCAGACGTGTGCTCTTCCGATCTCGATCATAAGTGATTCATCAGCTACTTTTTCCATAGCCGTGACCTGTCTGTTATAGCCTTCAAGATAACTCTTGAGAGTTTCAGACTTTCCTTGCTTGACAATTCTTAGCATTTCCTTAGGAGTAGTTCTAGCCTTTGACCTCATGAATTGGGTGGTGAACTCTGAGGACAGCTATTCCCAGTTGTGTATGGAGCCAGAAGCTAGGTTTCCATAGTAGGTCTGAACATTCCCCTGATCGGAAGAGTAAATGCAAAGCCCTTGCACATTATTGGACCTGTGGTGTTTTGTTGTTCCATCTAGGACATATAGATATGGAAATAAGCTATAGGTCAGTTTCTCCATTGTAAGTCCCAGTTTAAGGAAGCTTCATCTTTGGTAGCATAACAGCCTCTCTGACCGTGGGCACAAATGGTGAAGGTCTTCTCAAGAAGTCATCAGCATCCTTCTCTTTTGTTTGTTTATGCTCTAGGTCATCGAGCATTTTCCTCAGGTCATCCAGCTTGTGGATTTGCTCAACGTAAAACTATACTCTGAAGTAAGGGAAGGACTCCTTCGTCGTCAGTCTTATCTCTCGGTCATGGAGGTTCAAGTGATTGTTGTAGTCTAGGACATCACTAGGGTTGAGGTCTTACTCTCCAGAATGCACTTTCATCATCCATATATGTTGGGGTTGGACCTCCTCGAGCACTAGGAGTTGGCTGAGCTGAGCTCTGTGTGGCTGAGAGAGTAAAACTCAGCCGACTTCTCACATGTTCTCTTAGTGGGTTAGCCCAAGGAGGTGTCCTATCAACATTTTCAGCATGCTAGGAAAAATCTTCTTGTAAAGATTCGCCTACGTAGTGTGACCAAGGTAGAGGTTTCTACTATTTTTACAGCTGCCTAACTTCTTAGGCGGGAGCTTCAACTTGCATTCTCAAAGCTTTTATTTCAGATTCAGGAGCTAGTTGCTTAGGTTTTGCTTCTGATGTCCTCCTTTGTCTTCTAGATGTTATGGGGATTTTAACATTGTGACTTCTCGTTCTTTCACTTTGAATGTGTTTTTGACTCATTTTTAGGTCACCAGAACTTTTGAGCTAGATTTTCTGTATGACTTTCCACAGACTGCGCCAATTTATTGATGTCAAATTTAGCCTTGACTCAACAAGAGAATTTATTTACGTGGGAAACCTATATTTGAATCGATTTGAGCAATAAACTTGAAATTTATAGTGAAATTGGTGAATTTATGAGAGGAGTAATGAGAGAAATAAATATGTAGAAGGCAAATTTTAATGCAAACGAGGGGATCCTTTACACGGGTGAATCTCTTTTTATTTATAATATAAGAATTGATATGTAATGATTACAAGCTTTAAATGTTTAGCCAATGAGGAGCCTTGTGAGTACACGTAGCTGGAGTAGATGTCAGGCTTTTTTAACTAATTACAAGCTAGTTTTTTGCATGGGAAAGACAAATACCAACTTTATAATAAATGCAACCATCACATCAGCCTTAAGTGATAAGGAGTGCAAGTTGGCTTGCAAGTTGCATCACAACTAGCACACTTATAGAGCTGTGTACTGACGTCGATTGCCTCAGACCTATGACCTCATAAGTTAACTTGCTGAATTGTACATAAAAATATGGCAGGTCGTGCGCTGGTGTATGAGCTGACCTGACGACCTAGATATCTGAGGTCGTCATATGAGACCTGGAGATCGTGAGCTCGTTAAGATTATGAGCTCTTCCGATCTCATAGGTCCACACCATGGGTTGTTGACCTTGGCCTCATACTTGGGTATAAACAGTACCACCTCTATTAAGAGGTAAGGCTATACAAGTGGTTTTGTAAGTTGTCTTATAGCTGGCAAGTGTAACGAGGTGCTCTCAAGTCCCAAAGTCGTTTAGCTCCTTGACCGCATGAATTGACCTATTAGAGCTCAGGAACTGACCTCAGGAGCTATCCTTAGGTGCTGACCTATTAAGCTCAGGAGCTAACCTCAAGAGCTGTCTTCATGGGACTATACTGCCAAGTCATCAGCTTGTGGTCTGGAAGGTCAACTCATTTACTTAGAGGCGATTGACTTTGACCTCACACCTGGTATCAACACATCTAAAAGATTTGTTTGTTGACAACAAAAATTATCTGTTGTTGGTAAATTAAGTGTTGTTCAAATATCTTGTGAAAGAAAGAAGGGAAAAACTTTTGATTGAACCATATGGCCGCATGCTTCTGAAAATAGATGCAGAAGAGGTAGTTTAAAGGCATGTGGCCAAATGGCTTAAAGTTGTGGGGCTGCATGGCTTAAAGTTGTGCGGCTACATGGAACCAGTAAACCAATAAACCAATGCCTCTTCCTTTAGCGTGTTTTCATGTATTGTTGCGATCTTTCACATCCAAAGTGATACCTTTTCATGAGATTGATTGAAAACCTATGTGATAGATTTTCAAGTTTGTTATGTAATAAAGCATCCTACAATATACGAAACAACCCAAGCAACTTAGATTATATAATGGTTCTTGAAGTTGCTATCCCAGTTTCTTTTGTGCTTTGGGAATCCGGGTTTGAGGTTTGATAAATCCACGAAAGTTATTTACATTGTAATTCCTAAAGTGTCTCGAAACAAAAAGGGAGCAAATGTACTTTTAAGACAACGATTTCAGATCGTGCTTAAATTTCTATTTGTGATTCGTGTTTGAAGGGTTCCAATTCAGCTCATATTTGTGGTGCTGGAGTTTTTTGAAAAATTGTAAGGAGAGCTAACCTCTCACTTATGGAGTGGAAAAGCACTACATGGCTCTCTATTATTGGGGGATCAGAGAGCCCCTTCTAATTCCCCAATAACAGGGGACTATGTGGCACTTTTCCACTCCTTAAGGGAGAGGTTAGCTCTTCTTAGAAGGACCGAGAGTTTTTACCATATCAACCTATTTTTTCCAACATCAGCTGCTCTAGAGATAAGTAATGGAATTGCAATAATAAGACAATTACTACATGGAATTGCAATAATAAGACAATTACTAAGGGCCATTTAGAAAAACACCCTACAATTACATGTGAATTTGAAAATACAGTCAAAAGAAATTTACCTGTGAATTTACGGCAAAAACCATTAAGACATTGCCATGGCATCAGGAAATGCAGCATAACTGATTGGAGAATGCACCCCATATCGTCACCCTTTCCTAAGGCATTCAGCCCGAGTGGCCCATTTTATTAGCATTTCTCTTTTTTTTTAAGAAAATAATTAATGATTGAAAACTTTCACAATTTTTTTAACTAAGACATAAACAAAGTCGAATGATGATTATTTAATATTTACTACCTTGACTAAGAGCCGGTTGGAAAAGTCACCTCCCTGTAATTTTTTTAATTAAAAAGTCATATACAAATTAAAATTATAAATTTACAAAAAAGAATTGGGTGGCACGTAACATTTTATTTTAAAAAATTGCGTAATAATTATTTGGCATTTACCACAAAAGTGACTTAGAGTTGGTTATAAAAAGTTGCATTCGATATAGCTTTTTCAATTAAAAAGTTGCATATAGATTAAAATCATAAATCTAGACAAAATTCAAGCGGTGGGTGACCTTTTATTTTAAAATGTCCCATAATAATTGTTTGTCATTTATTACAGACGTGACTTAAAGTCAGTTATAAAAAGTCTCGTTCCATGTGACATTTTCAATTAAAAAAAATCACATATAAACTAAATCATGGATTTGCGGACAAATCTCATTTCGTATAAATATTTGTTGGGTCAATTTCTAAAATGGCAAAAAACAAAAAGCAAAGTTCAAAAATGGCACTTTTTGAAAAGCAGTTCAAAATGGCAAAAAAGAGAGCAAAATGACATCAAAACCCTCAGAAATAATTGGGCTCCTAATCTTGAGCCACGCTCTGCCATGGCCAATTTCTGCAGCGGGAATAGCGGGAAAGTTGAACAATTCATGAAGTTGGACGGAAGAAAACTTCAATCCCTGATGTATAATAACCGGAAGGCATTTGAGAGATGATGGGAGCAAGAAATCCACAGGGCCAAAAAAAAAGAAGAAAAAAGATACTCTGAAATCCGCTGAAGAGCATCTGAAGAAGGAGAAGAAGAACGCACATAAGCAAAAGAAGATCCCTAAGAACCGGCAAAAAGATTGAATGTAAAGTTGAACCCCTTCCCCTCCCCCAATGATAAATTTGAGAACGGGCTGTTCAACTGAAAGTTTTAGATTCTTGGTATCCGAAATTGGTTAGTATTCTTCCCTATTAATGATACTGTATGTAATGCTATTGCAGTAATTTTCTTCTATCCCTTTTGATTAACAACTAGACGGATGTGCTTGATAAATGAGTTCTTATTTATGATTGCCACGGATGTATCTTGAATAATTTTAATTTTGTTCGCATAGATGGCATTTAAGAGTAATTAATTGCCAGGTGGTAATTGGTTGCTGCAACTTAGAAACAACACTGATGATCTTAGTTAACAAGAAGAGTCCTTTGGTCGGCAAACTGGATTTCTAGACAATTCGAGCTGCTAGATAACTGTCAGTCGTCAATCTCTACAAAACAATCCGTCGAGACTGCTGTTGAATACGAATATACCTAAATGTTGAACACGAGACATGGCATGCTATATATTCCATGGCCTGATAGATAACAACCTGTCGAGATTGACAGTTGTTACTCCTAGTAAATCTATGCTTGTAGGGAATAACGTGTGCTCTTCCGATCTGTCCCTTTTTTTTGGTTCGCTATTATTCAAGAGTAAAAGAAATCCTTTCTGTCATTGAATAAATTTGGTTGATATACATGGTCTAAGCAGAAGTAAAAGTATAATTAATGGTGCGTGGTTGATGGCATTTTGCAAAAAAAGTTGATCGTATGTGAGAATTTTATAAATTGTTGAATAAATTTGGTTGATGTATATCCTATCTGAATTCCTAATTCGTAATGTATATAAATTTGGTTGATGAAGGTAACAATTCGTAAATTGTTGAATAAATTCCCTTTATGTATAAATTCGGTTGATGTACATTGCAATTCCTAATTTGTTTGATAGGTAAGCCATGATTCAAATTTAAAAGCAATTCCTTGACTCATTGAATAAGTTTGCTTGATGCATATGCTAAAGTATAAGTGACTGTTTCTAGCTGAATAATTAATGATTTCAATATGTCATTAAAATTTGATCGTGTTTCACAAGTGCTAATTTGTTGAATAAATTTGGTTCACGTATATGCTTTGAGAAATCCTAATTCGTAATTCGGTTGACGTATAAAAATTGGGTTGATGTATGTAAAAACTCTTATTTTGTTGAATAAATTTGGTTGATTTATAAAATTAGTTGATGTCCATGTGACAATTCCTACTTAGGTTGATGGGTACGCCATTATTTAAATTTGAAAGCAACTCATTCAGTCATTGAATAAATTTGGTTGATGCATATGCTATGAGTAGCAGTAAAACTGTAAGCAATTATGTGTACCTGAACATTTGATGATTTCATAACGCCATAAAAATTGGATGGTATGTGACAATTCCTATTTTGTTGAGACGTGAAGTTAATAAACCTCAAAGATTGCTAATTTTGAAGGGGTCTAGTAATAGATGGGTGTAGAAATCAAGATAGTTAAGAATGTATAAACAGAAATTGTCAAGTGTTGACTGAGTCACTTTGGTGTATATTGAAAAAATGATGAACTGGGTTTGTTTCTATTTATGCGCGTGCCATTTGGACTACTTCTATATGGTTTACTATTGCATTCACTCATTGCCAGTTACAGCTTGATCTATTGCAGACTTTTCTGCTCATGGCTAGAGTGATATTGTCGCACAGGGGTCAGTTTGAAAGGATAGATGACAGTTGGCGGTGGAGTGGTAGAACAAGCACATCAATTGTCGTACAAGGCAATCTCACAGTTGTTGAACTGTGGAACAGGATAGCAGAAATTATGAGCATAGACATTTGGCGTAATGGCTTCTCTTTGGCATTTAAAGTGCCGCGAATAGACATTCCCCCTACAGAGATACATGATGCAGAAGACCTCAACTGGTTCATGTCCATACACGAGGAGGTGGCATTATGTTTAACTGTCGTCCCGAATGATGGTGGAAGGCCCCAGACTACATAGCCACGCATTAGCCAAGAACAAGAGAACCCAGCCACTGAAGAGGTATCCAGAGGAGCATATATCACAGACACTAGTAGTGGTGACCAAGGCATTGGGAAGGCAAACGGTGAGACAAATTATGGCCCCTCTGTGCATACGGGTATGGAGCAGCAAGCCATGAAGGAAGAGCCAACAGAGAGCAATCTCGGCGCAAGTAATGATGCTAACAATGCAGGTTTGCCAAGATGTGTACCCAATTACTTGTTCGATGGCCCAGTTGCCCCAGTTATTGAACAGGGCTGTTTATTCTTCAGTAAAAAGGAGGTGTTGACACAACTACAACTAATCGCACTTAACCAAAGATTTAGGTTCAAGATCAAAAGGTCCAACTAAAAGAAAGTAACTGCCATTTGCCTAGACACTAATTGCCACTGGCATATGCGTGCTACAAGGATTCGGGAGTCTACCATCTTCAAGGTGTGTTCATGTAGATATAATCTCGCTCAAATAAGAAGACGTGGAAACTGTAGATATTTGGATTCAGATACTTGGCTAAATCAAACTAAATTTGAGCACCTACATCCCACACCATTTGCTTGCATTGATACATGTTAGTGGGAACTGCCTGACATGGGACATTTTGTCATCGAATGG
The DNA here is from genome assembly GCA_963692815.1 of Nyctanthes arbor-tristis. NCBI lineage: Eukaryota > Viridiplantae > Streptophyta > Magnoliopsida > Lamiales > Oleaceae > Nyctanthes > Nyctanthes arbor-tristis. The sequence continues at coordinate 9,692 of CAVNYN010269608.1, forward strand.
TCATTTATGTCTTGGAATATTTTCATTGACAACATTGCTTTCCATCAAGATTTGATGTTCTTTGCCTCGCACACTAAACTATAGGGAGAATCATTTTCCAATAACTTGATACAGGCTATATTTAATCTAGGATACTAGTGAGTGCTTGCTTGTCGTAATACTTACTGCAACAAGGAGCTCTTGTGAGTTGTAAATGTTTTCCACCTAAGGTTATTGTGTACATATAATGTTGACGGGTGTAGATAAATGAGAGCAACTGCGATTCATGAAAAAATGATATGTTTAGATAAATGAAAGCAAATGCAATTCATAAATAAATGATATGTTTAGGGTGTTGATAAATATTCCAACCATTTACGATATTAGGGCCTACATATTAGATAAATGATATGTTTAGATAAGCTTTATTAATAGTCGTACGTAGCCAGAATGTTGATTGTGGATATTGGATGATAGTGATTGTGTTATGTATTTATCTAATGTCGGTTTAATGTTTTTGTTCAGGTTCGTAGTTTCAAAGCTTACACACATGCTCAGTGGACATTAGACACAATTTGCAAAAGCATTCCACAACCTCGTTAATAGCTCTTCATATCAAATCTCGGGTATAGGAAGAGAGCAGAACATATCTCCCTTCACGGGTAATAAGAGAAGTTCGGCGCGAGTTGGGCGTAACAATCAATTACCCTAAAGCATGGTGTGGTACGACTGCTGCCTGGGTTTTGGCCAAGGGAGATTCCATAGATAGTTTTAGGAACTTGTATTCTTGTTGCCACGTTTTGAAACAGCACAATCTAGGCACCGTGACGCATATCGAGACCGATAATGAGGACAAATTCCTATATTTTTTCCTAGCCTTTGGAGCCTCAATCAGAGGGTTTCTGGCCTATATAAGGCCCGTAATATGTGTCAACGCATGCCATCTCAAAAGGACCTACAAGGGTGCTCTAATAGTTGCAACTGGACAAGATGGGAACAAACAGATTCATCCCATTGCTTGGGGTGTTGTGGACGGGGAGACTAATGCCTCGTGGCTTTGGTTTATGTCCAAGTTGAGAGGAGTACTCGGGGAGTAAGAGAGATTGGTCTTCGTATCAGATAGAAAATCATATATTGAGTATGCTATCAACGAGGTATTTCCATCCTCCCATCATGGGTGTTGTACTTGGCACATAGAGAAGAATCTTGTGCAGAATTTCAGGAAGTCCAATGCCATATTGTAGTTTAAACACGCGGCAAGGGCGTATCACATTGGGGAGTTTGAGGGAGTAATGTCATAGATCCGTAGTATAAGCAGTAGAATAGCAACATACCTGGAGACCGCTGGCATTGAGAACTGGTAATGGGCACACTCCCCTGGAGACAGATAAAATATTATGACAACCAACAATGTTGAATCATTGAACACGGTATTGAACCATGCACGATGTCTGCCGATTACATGCTTGGTTGAGCATATTCGTGGAAAGATGCAGGATTGGTTCCATGCACAGCGCACTAAGGCCACTAAGTGTTCATCTATTCTAACCCCAAAGATGGAAGCCCATCTACTTGCAACTTTAATGGCGGGCACCAGTGTTTGTATCAATGATGTTGACGAAGATTCCGTTGAAGTTGGACTCATAGGTAGTCGGTTCACAGTGAATGTACATGAGAAGACATGTACTTGTCGAGAGTTCCAACTAAATCATATGCCATGTGCACATGCAGCAAGAGCGGAATATTCCAAAGGCATCTCCTTGTACACGTTGTGCTCCCAGTTTTATATTACTTACAATTGGCGGGGGGGCATACTCGGAAACCATCTATCCTGTAGGGAATGAAAGAGATTGGGAAGTGCCTCCTGAAATTGCCTCCATCCATGTTTTGCCCCCACCCGTGAGGCGACCACTTTGCAGGCCACGCACCAACCACCATTGTGCACGTGTGGAGATGTTTGGTGGTCATTGGCGATGCGGTAGATGTGGGAACACCGGCCATTACCGATGAACTTGTTACAATAAGCAACTGCGGGCTTCAAGGCGTTGAGCATGGGAATCTTGGGAAGCCTCTTGGTATTAGTTTTCTTCCAATAGATTATTGCAAACTCTTAGCATTGCAGCACCACTGTTTTGTATCCGATCTGGATGTTTGTAAGACCAAACCTATGACCATGCTACGAAGAATGGCTTCAAGCCTAGGCCTTCTCAAGATTTCACGAAATTGATTACTTGATCTTTATATGTTATTTCACGACAAATACACTAATTTGCTACAAGGTTGTAGACTTTGTCATCCCTTTATTCATCCATTTTCATGACTACCTGTTGCATCTTAATGAGACGTGCATGTTTTCTTCATGAGAATGTTGGGGACACCATGAGATGTTTCACATTTCATGCCACATGATCTGTCTTTCTCTACAGATCGTCCCTGTATTTCTATACAATTCAGTCACCATGTACCCAATAGCTTGCTCCAATCAGACTGGTTGATCTGTAGTTCTCGACATTTGTCTACTGGAATTCTGTGCGGTTAGCGAAATTTTGGGTGAGCACCTTACATGTTAGGTCAAATGTCAATCCCGACATTTCATCTGTGTTTCTCGACAGAAAGTCCCTGTAATTATATACAGTTGACACATGTCGTAACCTAGTGGTCACCCATTCTCTATACATGTGGAGTGTAGTTCTGGCCTGTTGTTCAGTCGTGACTTTATGTTCAAAATTCCTTGTACTACACCCATACACATGATGTTGAAAAATTTACATTCCTAGTTCTCAAATTTTTGATCGTACGGGGCCGGCAATTTCCACATCAAAAGATTGTGTCTAGAACCATCATGCGTATGAAGCTTTGTTTGCGGATCATCAATCGTTTAAAAGAAACATCACAGAAATTACAAGGCTAAAAGATAGCATAGGTGCATTGTAGTTCCTTCTCTTTGCATAATTCTTACATTCGAAATATAAACTTTTTTTTGTCTTATCCTTATTTTTGATATTGTATTAAGAGTTAACTTTCCTAGCAAAATTTTATGCTTTAAGAACTTCCTTTGCTAGAAATCTTTAACATTTTCAATAAATTTAGAAATGACGGTGCTCAAAGAAAAACGCATGATATTAAGTAGTTACATGCAAAAGCACAATTACTAGAACAATCATCTGCCTGAATCATATGACAAATATCTTCAAACTACAATGGGTTTGGGTCTAGCTCGGTAGCTAACCTTAACAAAATGAAACTTTAGGACAAATACATGCATTTTACCTAAGTGTAGTTACGACCGACCATTATTAAAAATTAGTAGTTCATAGCATTCTACACCTTTCCCTCAGAATAGTCACGGATCAAGGACCCTTGAAACATTGCTATTAACGTTCTTATTGTCACTGCTTACTGTAAGGTTGACCATCCCTTTGTCATCACCACCGTGTCCTTCATTGTCGGATGTGAGGTCCACTATGTTGGTTGCATGAAAATTGAGATGATTGCTATCGGAACTCACCCTGAAGACATCCTCGACCATGGATCCTCTACCTTTGAGCACATCCTCGGATTGTTCAACAGCGTCGGTAGGTGTTTCTAGTTCAGGTCCATTGTTAGGACTCAAAACCATGTATGCGTCCGCATCAGAGATGTCATCATCAGAGCTTAAGTCGATTATTGCACCTTGTCCAGGTGCTTCGTCATCGGAGCTTATCACAATTACGTCCGGCATTTCCTGAGTAACATTATCTCCATCGCTATCCTCGTTGGACTCCGCTGACTCCTCATAGGCTGCAAGGTAGTTGACAACACTATGTGGTGTTGCACATGCGCATCCATTTCCTTCACTGTCGGTGATGCTTAACCCATTTGTGAGTCCTGATTCGATGCATCAGCAGTGGCACTGTGCTCTAAAGACGCGTCTGGACTGTTGATCATAGGTGTCGTTGTTGGAATCAGGGTGCAATCTGGGTACACAATTGCTAGCTGTAGACGTATCTGTTGATGGTCTCAGTGGAAGACACATATTTATAGGGCGATTGAGACAAAGGCTTAGAGTTCATACAATTAAAGATACCACCTACCTAGTATATCCTTCGGATAAATGAGCGACTTAGCTGGTAAAAACTATAAGTGAAGATTTAACGCGCGTCATGGTTCTTGGAATCGCGATTCTATATGGATTGATGTCATCTCAATCAACTCCTCATATCTACCCTCACTGACGCAATCAGTAAGGTAGCTGTGTGAGTAATGTGTTAAACAGTGAAATTTTTCATGCAAACTACTGGATCGTCACAAAAATATTTCCTCCTCTAGATTTCTACACATGAACCTAAAATTAAACCGTCTTAATTCGATATCTTATCATCACTCAAACTATTGGTAGGTCATTTCGATTGTTGTCGTGCATATGGGTCATGTGTTATGCATGGTCCGCGTTAGAATATCCCATAGTGAATGCATGAGCGGTTCTTCTCTCTAAGGTTATAGGCAGCCACAAAAGAGGACTTACATCTAATGCTTACCATGATACGAAATCTTTTCACGTCATAGATTTAGCCCATCATAACTATTCCACATTTTACTCATGCTGCCATTAATGCAAAGTCAAATTTTACTCACTTCAAGCAATTAAGGATGAGTTATTACAAGATTGTACCCCAATTGAACAATCTATTCTTAGCTATTATCATGATTGGAGAAGTCACGGCTAGTTGTTAATGGAATTTAAGTAATACATACTGGCAGCCAAAGAGTCATTCTACGAGGACGAATCATAAAATTAAACCATACCAATTTGGTTGGCTTTTGGTTTGTAATGAATTGGGTTCGGCAAGGCCTTTCTTATGTAGTGGGATAAAAAGAATAGGGCCGTGTCCTAAATCTCTCATTTAGGGATAACGCTGTAAATGCGAAAGCAGCTAAACGCTGCTTTCGAGGGGAGTGGTCATTCCCACTATCGAAGGAGAAGACATGCCTCTTGCCATGGCCAATGTAATACATGCAGTTATTAATATTCTTGTAAATAATACACAAAATTATAATGCAATTGTTAGCCCCTACTATACACCACAAGTAAAGCATTCCACGCGAGAGCTTCTCAAGGCACTGGATATTGTTCCCGAGCTCATGGCAAAATAGTCATTCTTCGGACGAGGCGAACTATTGTTCATGACAGTTGAGATGGAGTTCTCGACAAACACTTACTGTTATTCTAGACAATTAAATTGGCATTCTAGCCAGATATTGTATGTGATTCTAGACAGTATATGTAGTTACCGACAGTTGAGATGGAGTTCCCGACAGACACCCGCTGTAATTCTAGATAGTCTTTTGGGTTCTCGATGGTTGAAATGGATTTCCCGCCAGAAACTCTCTGCAATTCTAGACATTCCACACAGCAACCGATGGTTGAGCCTTTTAAACGACAGATACCCGCTGTAGCATCCTAAACATTTGTGGCCAGAGCTTTAGGCCCATTGTCCAGAAGCTCAAAGTAGATCTGTAATTTGACGATATTGATTAGCTAAAGAAAAAACTTCTTACGGCGAAGTTGGTGTTTGATATCATGTATTTTTGAGCTATAATGACAATGAATAAAAGGATGTACCGTAACATGAATCAATTGCAATGAACCTATTTCGAATGCATAAGGAAAACAAATTATATTGCTAAGTAGTAATTAACCATGTTGCACCAAAGTTCAAAAGTCACTCCCACAGTGAGCACATAATAGTTAGACTTACAAAATACTTTAACTACAAGCATGCTGCCTTTATATAAAGTTCAGACTTAACAGAACCATGTAATTTTACTCTTTAAGTCTGGCATCAGCCTGTCCATAATAGGTCTGAAGTGTTGGTCAAAATGTGGGTTGTCCCCATGAAGAGCTACAGTGCCTTTTGCTTCTTAGATTGCCGAGTAGCCCGGGTTAAAGGGGTCCAGGTAGCCATGGAGGCGAATTTGACCCGTTTGGAACGCGCCCTGGTAGGTTTAGTTGGTGCAATTGTCTTGCTTTCGTCCTGTAGTAATGGTTGATCGGGGCTCCTATCTGGACTGTGCTCAACCTCTGTTATCTTAGATGTAGTATGTTCCCCTTCTAAGTTAGTGGAGCCCAAGTGTAATGCCTCTGTAGCCAAAGGGGTTGCATCCTCCTGGCCTTCAGTAGGATATGCTGGGTCAGGCTGTGAATGGGGGTCTATAGCAGGGTTTTCTCCATCAAAAATAGTTAACGGACTTTCCAAGACACCTCCACTTCTCGTGTCTGCTGTGGGATGGGTATGGGATAGAAATTTTGTAATCTTCTCATCGATAAGGGATCTTATCTCAGTAAGGAACAATGACTGGGGCAATACGAGTAGCCAACCCTTGCACTACAACAAAACTATCAAGCATTTTACTAACTTCCATTCGAACCTTACCACATGTAGCTATCTTTTCGACCTCCTTTTCAACCTCATCGAGCCTCGTCAACACTGAGTCAATGGCCTCATCAATCTTCGACTCAAGTCTTTTCTCAAACCCCATTATCACGGCTTCGAGATCGGTAACGTTTGACAACGGCCCAGCAGAATTGGAAGGGACTAGATTAGCGCTTTGTCGGTCAAAAGGTACTGGGGAGACACCTATTGTAAAGCCTTCCTCACCCAGTGTGTCATTCAGTGTTTGGCCCCTCCTAGTTTCCAATGTGAGCCTGTCTCTGAACACCTCTCTGCGGACCCTGCTATACATTGCTACAATTGTTAGGCTCTCATCGTAGCTTCCACCTCCATCCGAATCCTACCCTCCGTTGTCGCCTTCACTGTCAGAATTGGTGGACTCTGATCCCTCCTCAGAGTTATTGGTTCGGCTTGAATCTGACTCACTGTTAGTAGAGTCCGGACATCCTGGGCAATGTTGGCAATATGTGGAGCAATCACTTCACTTGCAAGCCGGTGGAGTCCTTCGTCCCATACGTCATTAAAAGGGTACAAAGTTGCCATGTAGGGGTTGAGTGCCTTCTGTTCTGTCAAGCGGAGGACAGCCATGACATGGAGCTGCAGGAAGGTAAATATGGTGTAAAGTAGCAAACTAAACATAGCCATTTTTTGTACATTAGCATTGGGATACGAAAGTAAGAGTCAACTTACCTATATTACCTCATTGTTGGTTATAAACTTTAATGTAGGTCGACTCCTGGGGTTGTTTTGTAGCCTTCCAACGAACTATCCTTGGAAATCCATCATTTACCTTCTCAGCAAATGTTGCTCCAATTTCAAGAGTGGCCTCATAAGCCCAAATCTAGCAACATCGAAAACAAATATACCACAGTATTATTCATTTACTTAAATGTTGATTAACCTCCACTGCATAGCTAGACTGAATACATAGAACTCACTATCTACTTAAATGGATGGCTAAGCATTAAACAGTGCATGTCTTGTTTACATTACCAAAACATTTTATGACAGGATGTACCTACGTAATTCAATCAATGGTTTCAATGCTGTTTTTGTAGCCACCACATTTTTAAACACGATGGCTGTGCATTGAAAAGGTTTTTCTCTTTTTTACATTACCGGGTTTAATGTAGTAGCTCAGGAATCAAAGTAATTTGTTCATATACCATAATCATGATTGATTCTACTGAATGCCATATATGTAGTTAAATGTACTAGGTTTACCTGCAATGCTATCAAGAACCCGTACAAGGTGTATGTTATATGTTTCAACCCTGCTGCCCTAGCATTGCTCACAACTTTGCCCCAGCGTCTGTTGAGTGACTTCAGCAAGTTTTGGTATGCTAGCCTCCCCCATGGGTATGATGAAAATATTTCAAGATTGTCAACAATAGCAAGGGTCTGGAAATCAATCCCAATGTTTTTGTCGTTTACCATGAATACCCCCTCTATGGTGAGGGCCAAATCCAACTTGTATCGGTCCACTCAGGTTGGAGTGTTCGACAAGAAGACCTTCTCCAACTCGGTGCATGTGACTTGGTCCATGCATTTGAAGTACTTTTTTTTAAGCCTTGCCTTTGAGATGAGATCGTCAATATCATTAGAGCTGGCGTAAGGTCCACAAAGTAAACCAGTCACTGCCGCGTACTCCGGTAACCCAAAGCACACGAATTCCCCATTTATCCTAAACCAAGCCTCTTGTTCCTTTCGGGTCCGAATAGTCCTCGACACAAGCAAAGAAATGAGTTGCGCAGACAGCTGGAGAGGTGGAGTGTCGACAAATGTCCTAGAGGTGACTCCTCAAGCTCCTGTTTTTGTTGCTCATCGAATATGTCCAGCACTACTTTAAGGTACTTGAGGTTGCTTCACTGAGATACCTGAGCATGCATCCTCTCCTCCTCAGGTATTACATATGGGAAATCCATCTGCTCCAGATCAAGAAAAATTAGAAACATAGAGAAACATGAGAACTACATACGGCCAAAGTGAAGAAAATATGAGATCATATATTGTAGAAGAACTATTGAGACAAAGAGCCATAGTCTGCCCCAATAGATGGTTGCTCAGAGGCTGTAGAGTAATGTACACATATGTAAAAGATAAAGTATTTACAAGCTACATGTGCAATATATAGAAATTGTATCTCCAACCAGCTTGATATCACCCCAATCCAAACTTTCTTCATTGTGTTAAACATCTATTACCAGAATGTTGACTGCGCAAAAGTAATATTCAAAGCCAATTATGTAGACTATGTAAGTTTCAAAGCGAATTATGTTGACAATGTAAACCAACTGCGAGGTATGTTTAGCTAAGATTATGTTTATATTAACTGTTTCACGAATCATTTCTAAGCTTTATAAGAAGTAACGTGTTTAATTCATTGAGATTTTAAGATTTAATATATTATGTACTTATTTTTTTACTAAATTGCCTACCAACAAGTTACTGTATTAAGCTTTGATGAACCTGGTCTGATTTAGTTTTGAAGAACATATCTGGAAAATTGTAGAAATTGTCTCCATAACCATGTCACTAATAAGTTAGTCATGGATTCCTTATTGACCAAGTTACAAAAACATAAACCCAGAGAACTATGCACCATTACGTATTCTGTGGTCAAATAAAAACAGAAAAGTTGGTAGCATCATACAGTTGCAGAAGCTTCATTCGTTCAATAGATGAAGATATACAGGTTTTTACATATGATTTCTAGACAGTATACATTGTATAGATATTCATTTTAAATATCAATTTCGACATTTCATTCATCGATATTGTTTCCATAGCTTTAAGTATGATATATACTCTACATATTATACTTTGCACATTATTAGTGTACTACGCTTACTAACTCTATCCAATTTTCCTGGACAATTTCCAAGTTATGATTGTTATCATCATAACTTTGGGGGTAATATAGTTAATAAACTAAATGTGATAAATAGCTCAAATAAAATATAGTAAGATTATGGTGGTTCGTTGCTCTACTATACTATGCGTCATTCCACTAACTTCATGGAGTGGTGAGTTGAAATAATTAGTTACCCTTCATGTTAAGATGTTTTCGTAGTTGTTTGACAGTTATAACTGTAGAGAATTACAGTGGACAACTGTTGAGATCTACAGGACAAATGTATAGAATAACATGCTTATTTTCTTGAGATTTATAACTATAGAGAATTAAAGTGAGCAACTGTTGAGATTTATAGAACAAATGTATAAAACCACATGCCTATTTGCTTGAGATTTACAACTGCTGAGAATGACAAGGGCAACTGTTGAGATATACAGAACAAATGTATAGAATGCCATGCCAATTGGCTTGAGATTTACAACTATCAAGAACGACATTGGACAACTATTGAGATATACAGAACAAATGTGTAGAATGGCATGCTTATTTTCTTGAAGTCATTAACTGTCTTGAATTACGATGGACAATTGTCAAGGTTCAAGAATGAGTTGTACTGAGTCTGCACACCATGATGATTTGGCCTTGGTAGTTTTAAATGGAAGATATAACCATGTAAGTTGGTTTATGTGTGAATTTTCTCTAATATGTTGCTAATAATTGTATTTTGTTTGGTGTTATATCTAGTAACTAACCGGAAAGAGAGACATTATAAACTTTGATTCATTTCAAACCCTTCATGGAGTGGTGAGTTTAAATAATTACTCACTATTTCCAAATTCGAAGCTTCACCAGGATTTCCGACATTCTTAATAAGAAAACAGAAAAAATTTAAAAGAACTCCTAGATATCAAAATATATGACAGTGGGAAGAGCCAATCTTCTCATTCATTTCTGCAATTCCTCTCTCCGTGCAAAGATTTAGCCTTTAGGTTGAGGTATGGATAATTAAGATGGTGGGAACAATGTGGTGATGAAAGAATATAGAAAAGAAAACTTCACAGTTCAAGATTTAATTTTAAAGCTAGCATCAAACTTTGGCAAGGCTACATTCCACCAAAATGTGCAATAATTCCAAAATCCAACCTAAATCCAAAAGCCACCAAATAATCTACACTCATTAACACACAATCACACCCCAACTTAACATGTACTCAAACAAACACATACCGTACCCCAATTGTTGGACGGTTCCTGCAACGGCAATCGGTGTCGGTGTCGCTTCGTCTACTCCGGCAAGGGTTAACCATGTTCGTCTTTAGTGGACCTCACCACAACTCCAACGACTTTGCTCGATTCTTGAGGGTAAGCTTTGGCCTTGGGTGAAGATGGCTCTGCCTCCCTCAAAACTGCTACTGGCGACCCTTACCAACCATCGATTTAGGAGTGCACTTTTCGGCACCGATGAACACTGCAACATGGAGCAGAAGAATTATGGATTTCTTTCACATGGCAAACTCAGCCCAATATAGTTACGCAAATTGTCGGTCGATTCCTGCAGGTTTAGTGACTCTGCCGGTGAGCGGTGAGGGGTTGAAGTTGGAGAAGAAACTGATAGAGATCTACGAAAATTTAGGTCTTTTTGGTTTTGCCTCTTCGATTTTAGACGTTTGAAGTCTCGATGTGCAGGACGAGTGTACAATGAAGAGACGAGCTCTGAGGATCGATTAGCCATCTTTTAATTTTATAATAACTATGACAAATAAGTACATCATGGGCAAATTTGTCCAAAAAAAGAAAAAATGCCATTTTTGCTCATGTTTTTTAAAGGGTCTATTTTTGCACTTAACATTTTGAAAGGGGACATTTTTTGCAATTTCCTCATATTTGTTTTGAAAGGTCGCATAATAATTATATGACATTTACACTATACATGACTTAGAATCGGTTTCAAAAAGCCATATTATACGTAACTTTTTCAATTAAAAAAGCATATAGAAATTAAAATCCTATATTTACATAAACTAATTTACAGAAAGGTGAATTATTAACCCCAAACGTATGGTGAAAGTAGACATGACACGTCAACTGATTGACGAATGAATTAATGCTTTAATCCTGAAAATCAAATGGAATAGTTAGCAGTTACTAGCTTAAAACTACGAGTTACGGAAGGAGATTGTCATATTCATACCATAAATTTTACTGACTACACCACGTATCAATTACATTTAACATCATTTACAAATTTTCAAATTTAGTTCTTTAACTCTTTTACACGTAGAATCGTCTAGGTCCCTAACTTTTTTTAGCGCGTTGGGTCATCAACATTTCATAAATACGTACAAAAGGTCCTCCTAACAGAACTCGTCCAAGTTTCAGTTAAGTGGCAAATGAAATTACATGCATACCCTTACTTTTTAAATTTAAAAAAAAATTAAAAATAAAAAAAATAAAAATGAAAATGGAAAAAAACCCCACCCACCCCACTAGCACTCTTAGGCGGCCGGAAATGCTTGGCCGCCAAAACGTCGTCATTTCCGACAATTGAAAAGGGGGTCTCCCCCCTTTCATCTGCAAGAAACTGCCGAGAATAGGGGGAGACTCCCCCTATTTTTTTCTGTCATTTCGATAAAAAATGGGGGACCCCCCAATTTTTCTGCTGTTTCCGACAAACGAAAGTGGGGAGACTCCCCCTTTTCAACTGCTGGAAGTTGCAGCACCTGGCCAACGGAATGCTGCCATTATCGGAATCCCAAGAGTACTGGTAGGGCGGGGTAGGTGTGGTGGGGTTTTTTCTTATTTTTATTTTTATTTTTTTAATTTTTAAATTCTTTTTTTAGTAAATTTAAAAGGTAAGGGTCTGAAGGTAATTTCGTCTACCACTTAACATAAATTTAGACGGATTCTGTTAAGAGGCACTTTTTGTGTGTATTTATAAAAGGTTGCGGACCCAGCGCGCTAAAAAAGGTTAGAGGCTTATACGATTATAAGTGCAAAGATTGAGTACAATATGTGAAATTTACCCTAATATTTATTACATCATGTACAATGATGTTTATCTTATAACATTTCGGTTAAAATTTTAAATAAGGAAAGTAGTGAAAAATATAAAAGCATAAATATGTTTTCTCATGATTGAAAGTAAATATATATTATTAAAATTTTTTGAATGAAAGTTATTAAAAATAAGAAGATTTAATTAATGAGCAATCGCATAATGAAACAAAAGATATTATATGCCATTGTGTTATGAAGAATAAAGTTAAGAATAGTCAATTAAAAAAAAAAATGGTGCGGTTGGTGAGAATTGTGGTGTTAATATACTTTTCCGTTATGAAAAGGGAATAGGTAACTTTAAAAATTGGATTAATACATGAGAAGAAGTTAAATTAAATACACCAAGCACACAACTTCAGCAGAAGAAAGCCCGAGAAACACATGATCCAAAAGGATGTTAGATTTTTCATTAATTTTGCTTTAAAAATTACTAGTATAGTAGAATCCAATCATATAAATTACAATTAAAAACATGATTTGTGAAGAAAATTAAATTTTTGGAGATGAAAACCAGCAAACAGTCTCTCTTTTTCTTCTTTTTACGAAGGTACCTGTAACAGGTAAAACCTCATTTACGGTAAATGATAATCTTAGTTTCGCCAATTTTCATTTGTTTTTTATAACTTTCTGTTTAGTCATAATTATGTCATATAAGATCTCCTAATCATATTGAGGGGGAAAAAATTCAGAAGCATATCAATCAAGAACTTACACGTTTCTTCACCCAACTCCCCCCCCCTCAAAAAATAAATAAATAAATAACTTACGGGTGTATTCAAGAATATAATTTAACAATAAATTAAATCTCATAAATTCATACGTCGCTTCTTAATTTTGTCAATAGGATGAACTATAGTATTAGTTAAATACTAGAATTTTGTTTCGATAGTTTCCAATTTTAATGACAATCAATTACTAATAAACATCATAAAATCTCCCATTAAAAATTCTCAGTTTGAATAGTCTCAGTTTTACATTATATAATACTATATAACTATATGGTAGTGTCATGTGCATCTAGATCATTTTTACACTGCAAGAGAGCGTCATTATTTATTATTATCGACGTCCCGTGCCATAAAACCACTGCTCTGCCAATATTTATAGAACTGAAGACAACTGCCAAAGGTCCAGGGCAGGGTCAGTGGGGGCTCTCAGGGTTGGGGTTCAACTTTTTTTATAGAACTGAAGACAACTGCAGATGACGAATTTAGGGTACAAAAATCAACCTATACATACATATATCAATATAATATATTTATTAGTAAACTTAGGTACTGAAGCCTGGCTAGTTAATCAGTCATCATTACAGATACAGTCATGAGTCATCTGACGGTGCACCAAATCATGCATGGCTACGCCTAGTGACAATTCTTCTGTGTGATTCTTCATTAAACAAAAACTTTTCCCCGTCCCATACCAAAAAGGTGAAACCATTTCCTTTTGAGAGAGTGTTCAGTAAGACGGTCTTATATGTCTAGTGGTAAGACTGTTCATTAAATAAATACCAATTAAACAATTAAATCCACTTAAGCAATAAAATAATAGTCACAAAAAAATCAAAAATGTAAGCACATGGATGTTGATCTAAGTGAAGCAACTCCGGAATCTTCATCAAGATCTTCTTCAGTTGGAAGGAGTTCAAGGAAATGGGATTTCGATCTAGGAATTTCTGTACAGAAGTAAAAGTGAAGAAAGAAACAGTAGTCACAAATTTTGGGGTTCCTTATCTTTCTCACCATCGAAAGACAAGAAAATCCCCTGAATTTCTCCACACATCACCACCAACAACCTGCACACCGGATATTTCCAATCGAATTATGAAGACTAAAGGTGAAAAAAGGGCCTGTCAACAGCGAGAAAGAAGGGTTCCACCATCTCCCCATGATTTGCATTACGGAAGGAGATTGAGATGGAATTGGCAATGGCGATGAAGATATAGTTGACGAAGATTGAATTGGCAGCAGCCGGCAAGACTACATCAACAGGGACTTGTTGAGGAGGACTAAGGGAGCAATTAATAATAATTGATTTTATTGTTTAAAGAGCTTAGGTGGATTTAATTGCTCAGTTTGCATTTATTTAATAGACGGCCTACCACTGGATATATAAGACCGTCCTACTGAAGACTCTCTCTTTTTCTTTTAGGACCGAGTCATGACGGAAATTAGTGATTTCTAAAAGAGAAAAAAGTTATAACAGGAAAAAAAGGGAAAGAATCTACCTATGAATCTGGGAAAATATTGTGAAGAAATTGGGTACGTAAGAGCATCTTCTAGCATGGTGTTATGGAATAAAGAAAAAAGTAACAGGAAATGGGTTATTGGGGCCAAATTTGAACCATTATTTGGGTTTTTCCTTCCTAAGTTGGTCAAAATCTGAGTTTTTACCCTTTAATACTATTTAACATGGTGAGAGGACCCAAGTTTAAATTTTCCTCACATTTGGCCCATTTTCTAAGTAAATTAAATAATTTATATGCTGATATGGTCTCTTTTCTAACACGATATATATTATTATATATATAAACGTCTTTATTTTTAAAGACCTCTTCCACATAATAAACGGCTAATTTTTTCTAAACATTCCTACTTTTCATTGGTTTTGTGTAAAACATCTATACCAATCAATTTTTTATATTAATTACTCTCAAAATGACCTTTCTTTTCAAAAAACATCCTTGCCGTCAAAATTAGCTCCCAAAACCTGTTAAATAATGTTTAGAAACTAATATTCGGGTCCTTTCAAAAAAAAAAAAACTAATATTCGAGGGTATTTTTGACTAATGACTTTTCCCCCCAAGAAAGAACTGGGCAACTACCTAGTACTAGAATCTGTAGTGGTTTAATTATAGAATACTTGATTTTACAATAAAATTAAAATAAAATACCAAAAAGAAAAAAAATTGAAACATATATGAACTTACATTTCTTTCTTTACAAATTTACACAACAATAACCATTTATAGAAAATAAATCATATACACAACTCTATTCAAAAGCATCACAACATATAATTTGTAAAACATGTATTACTGATGATTTGCAGGTAATTAGTGAAATGTGAAAATGTAATCGTAGATTTTGTGTGCTGACATAAATACTTTGGAAAATAATTCTCAAATGTTACTTAATAGATTTTGTGGGTAGTCAAAGTAAAAAATTAATGAGTAGAGATGTTTTGTACAAAACCGATCAAAGTAGAGATGTTTAGTGCCAATTAGCCCATAATAAAGAGTATCTTTTAACCTGGAAAACAAAAAATTCTAATCCACTCTAACAAACACTTTATTTGTACCTTCTTCATCCCGCAAAGATATTCATTATATTCCTTTTTCATGAATAGCAAATTGTATTTCCATTTTCTCATTAGATGTGTATTAAACAAGAATATAGTAAAAAGATTGTGTAGTTTGATGAGTACATTAGAAACATCGTCGGTTATATTTATTTTTCCAAATATATTTTTTAATCTTTGTGAAAATGAAAAAGAACATCTTTGTGTGATAAAAGAGGGAAAAAATATCTTTTATGACACAAAACGAGTAATAATTATCAAACTATTGATATTACTGCATTGAGATATGAGTGGAGATGTATAAATACATGAGATTATTGATTTATTCATCAACTAATAAGAAAATAAAAACTGAACTGAAGTTCATTTTCAGTCTAAATAAATAATATTATTCTAAAATCATCTTTGAAACTCAATTTTAATGCTTGAATATTTCAAATTAATCTATTTAAACAATAAGTGAACAAAACTTATTAAAAAAGAGTCTAAATTATCTTATAACTCTTAAAATGACATTGAACCTCTTGAATCAGGTAAGAGAAATAAGGTTATTTGAACCCACTTGTCATCTTTTTTGTTCACATACATGTCTAAAGAACATGATTCTTAAAATAAACAATATTTGACATTTGAATGGTCTATTAGAGATACTCCAGGCCATTACTAGATACTTCCATGTCCCATTCTCATTGACTAGAAGTAGTAAGAAAGAAACAACTCGCTGTAACATAACACAACATATTTGCAATACAGTACTAAAAGAAGAAGCAGAGATAGACCATGAGTTTACATACCATACAACATGAAAAAGGTGGACCTCACCACCTGCCCAATCAATTTATCTTCAGACCCAGGTGCCCAGATCCACCCTCACTTCTTCCCCATCCCTTCACTTCAACTATGGGAAAATGTACAGACTTGCAGGACACCAACCGAAACTGCTGAAGAAAAGGAAGATCTGACCCTAAACACCCTCGCTACCTACTTTCTAGTGTCATCATTTGAACTGTCAGTTTAGGGCACAGTGCCCTTAATGATTATCCTTTGGGTTCCCAATAACATCGTGCGGCTCTACGTTTCCCCACCACTGTCACCTTCATAGCCGGATTACTCGAACCGTCCCTCGCAGGGCTGAAAGCTACCGGCAGAAACTCGTCCGATTCACACTCGAATATGGAATCGGTAAAATGCTTCGTCAGTGCCTCCTTCCCCTACACGCACCAATTTCCATCATCGCCCTCCCCAGCAGAGGATGATTAAAAAATTTGTGGGATTATTTGGTTAAGTACGTACCTGGATTTTTGCAGAGACAATCTCAATTGTTTTCGGCCATTTCTTCCATTCAACGGATTCCCCTTTCTTGTCTTGAAATGCATCGAAGAATTTCCAGACAGTTGTCGGGTTAGTGAAGTTTATGAATGCAAACCCTCGGCCTTTCTTAGTACTGCAACCATTCCATCCATCATGATTTCAAGGGATGATATAATGAAATAATGCCATAACAGAGAAGGAAATTGCATAAAACCGCACCCGAAATCGATTGGATAGTAAAAGAAATCGTAAGCTGCAACGCCACTTTTGGCACTACCGTTCTCCAACGCGCAGAATTCATCCAAGAATCGCAGAAGCGCTTTTGAACTGAAAGAATTGATTCAAGAACACAATAAGAAACAGTTCATTTAGAGGGTAAAAAATTGACGATGATAAAATGGAAATTATTAGTGTAAAGTTATAGATACGTATAATCATAGGGGATGTTCTTGAGCATGATTGTGGTTTTCTCTTCATCCCTTTTAAGAGGGAAAACTTTGTGGCTGTTGTCCTTTTGCTGCATCTCCAATTTCTCCCATTTCTGGTGTTTCACAAGATTGGTAAAGTTCTTTGTAGTAGCACAAGTTCTCGCTTGGATGACTGATTTTCCATTTAAGGGTTTTCTTCTCTGAAGACCATGGGAAGAACCCTCTCCTCCTCCTCTCCCGGAAAACCCTCTTCCTCGACCACCTCTCCGGCCCCAACCACCGCGCCCAAACCGTCTTCCTCCCGACCCACCATCTCTTTGCCATGAACCGCCTCTCCCAGTCGACTCAAAATAACTCGTCCGAGTTCCCAAGGCTCTTGCAAGTACCCCCTCATATTCTCCAGCTGATGTAGTAGCAATAGAAGGCCCTGGCCATTGCACTGCCGGCGGTTGAGACGAAGAGACTGTCGAAGTCAGCGGTGGTGGAAGAAGAGGCAGGTAAATGGTGGTTATATTAGGGTTTTGACTTCGAAAGTTGGGAGGAAAACTGGAGAGTGGTGGCTGTGCTTGTGTGTAAAGGGGGACCGGAGAGCTGAAAATCAAAGTAGAAGTTTGGTGGTGGTAGGTAACGGCGCATGGATGAAAGAACGGTGGCGGTGGGTGATACGGCGGCGTATGTGGTGGTGCCACTGGTGTGATGCCAGAAGCTATGGGTATGTAGAGGGGCGCACAAGGATTGAGAATTGTCGGAGAAGGAGGGTTCATCCTCGAGAGTTATTTATGGAGGAGTGATAACAAAGGAACGAATTTAATGGGGTGGGACACTCGGAATGAGACTGAGGAACTGGAAACGGGGTTGCCTCAAAGAGGAAGATTGGAGGTGGTACTTCCATTATTTTTTTTTTTTTATGTAAAACAATGGGCAGTGAAATATTAAAAAAATAGTCAAAGTGTCAATATTTGTTTTTGTAAACTCTTTATATATTGTATTATAATATTAATTAAGAGAATTAAGTTTTAAAACTTTTGTATTGTGATTTTCTCACAGTTTTATTTGATAAATCTTATAATAATTGTTCTTTTTTTAACAAAAACTTTGGTGAAAGGAATTAGAGAAAAATTGATCATGTGATAATTAAATTTAATAATTAAGTCAATAACTTTTTTCCATTTTCTTTTTGTTAAATTTTTCACTGAAATATTAAAATATCAAATTTGAAGAGTCAAATTTAATAAACCCGAATTTCTCTTAATTTGTTTATGTACCATCTCTACTGTATTTCTTGGTGAGTTTAGTATTGTAGTGTTTTTTTTTTTTTTTTTACATTTTATATTTTTTTAGAAATTTTTAAAATATGACAGGTAATGTGTATTTTTTTACTTGCTTTTTGGTTATGTATGTCCCAACAGCCAAAACCGGCGTATCTGTAATGGGGAAAACACGAGATGGCACGTGACAGTGACAGTGATGGAGTGAATATCTAAATATCCTTTGATGTGATATACGCATTTAATGTGGGGATGCGGTGCTAATGATCCGGACCCTACCGGCGGTGAACCTTCTCTGCCATCACAAATCTAATACGCAAAGAGCAATCATTGTGCTCAAATTTGGTGACTTTCTAGAATTATAATCTGAATTATAATATATGACGTGACATTATTTTATTAATTATTTTTATAAAAAATAAATAATTGCTGTTTGATTTTTACTTTTTGACTTTTTAAAAAAAGTAAAAATAATGAAATGATATCGTATGATAGATTATAATCTGAAAATTTAGTCAAATACTTTGTCAATAGAGAACGCAAAATAGAAGTGACGAAAGTTTGGAATATACTTATAGTAAGATTAATGTTGGAAAAAAAAGTCAAAGGGAAAAAACTAAGAGAAAAAGCCTATTTTCAAATAATGTGTACAAGAAAAAATTGATGGGAAAATATATTAAAAGATTTTGTTTATTATTTAAAATTCTTTTTACACATTATTTTTTTGCCATACAATTTATATTCAATTTTTTACATAATATTAATTTTTTAAAATTTATTATATATTATTTTTTATTATATATTCAATTTATTATATTCAATTTATTCAATTTTTTTAAAATTTATTATATATTCAATTTTTGCCATACAATTTATTTTTTAAAAAATATTTTGTCATTAATTTTTTGTCATATAATTTATATTCAATTTTTTACATAATATTAATTTTTTTAAAATTTATTATATATTATTTTAAGAAATGAAGTGGGGGAAAAAGGTAAAAGATGCCCTTCTTTTACCTTTTCCACTCCACAAATGAGTTTTTCCCCCTTCCCCCATACATAATTTGATTTTCTTGTGGATAAAAAACTCAAGTTTGGGTTTTGTTACCCCCCAACACTAATCATATTCTTATGGATGGCAATGGATCGGGTGGGATTGGATCGAATCGAATCATATCGGCACTAATCTATTTTGCTCTACGAAAGATTTACAAACCTATAATCTGCTCCATGATTCACGACTTGCTGATCAGATCATAGTTATGATTTACCAACTGATCCACGAAACTTTTTTTTTTTAACATCGTAAGTTATGCTATTCTAATATCCTAACTTAGTTTTCACATCATACATGACACTAAAATCTTTTTTAATATTAAATTGGAATTAAATTGATATCAAGTATTAACTATCAACCAAGTTAAATCATGATTAAATATATAGAAAGCAAAGCGATAAGACCATAGGCCACAAGTCATATTATAACTAAAAATAACCTCAACAATCAACAGTTAATATGTTAAGGCTAGACCGTGAAAGAGAGGGACAAAGTCAGAAAGAGAGGGCTAGGGTTTTAGGGTTCAAAAATAATTTTGGGCTGATTGACTTTGGCTAGCGACTTGAGACTTCTCTGATTCTGAATTTTTTTTATATTTAAACGGATCGGATCGGACCGGACCGACCCTGATCCGATTCGCAAACCTTTGGTGGATCGCAAATCTAACAACGATTTGCTCTACCAATCCACGGATTGGGAATTTTTTCTCAAACAACGATATCCATCGGGTTTGGAGCAGATCAGGTTTTTCTGTCATCCCTAAATATACTCAAATTTTTATCTAATTGAATAAAAGAGAATGACTTGTTTTTCTGGAAAGTAGGATTATAAAATGAATTGTAACAGTATAAATGCGTATAAATGTATGTTCTATTTAAATATATCGCAAATAAATCAACGATATGCACCTCAACATAACAGACTATAAACTACAATGAAATATAGAGAAACCGCACGTATGGGCATTAACCTCTATCCAAACGGGCTACGGCCTCATCGACATCATTATATATTGATATTATTATGGGAAATTTACTCTTCCGATCTTACAAATATAATTATTTGACAAAATACTAAAAATTGTAACAAATCAAGTCTTTGTACCGATTTGACTAAACTAATTGAAAACATGTTTCCTTCCTCATTTTAAGGAAATAATATGAAATGAAAAGGCGGAAAAAAATTTTAATACACGCAAAAAAGGAAATAACTAATTAAATCAATGATTAATGTAGTTATCTCCTATCATAATTGAAACATTAATCTCTCACAATTAGATTAGTACACTAATTGTCTCCTATTATAAGTAAAACACTAATCTTTCTTTTACACTAATCATATCCTACCATAAATGAAACATTAATTAACTGTAATTTCTTTTCTATCGGGAAAGAGATAAAGTTTAGCACTTTCTTTACATTTGCTTTGGTGCATTCTGGTCAATGAAATTTATTACATAGGACGGGAAAAAATTCATTCTTGAATATGTTGTGAAAGTAATATATTAATGAAATCCTATTTAATATGTTAGTGTAAAATGTTAAAATTCATACATTACACATTGACACTGAGTAATTTGTTATAATTCGTGCATTACACATTACTTTCGTGAAATACATTGTAGTGACATTTATTACAAATTTGTACATTACGTGTAACTTGTTACAATTCGGACATTACACATTGTTTTCATGAAATACGTTACAGTGTAATTTATTTGATATTAAATTTTTAAGTGTGTAAAATATAAAGGTGAAATCTTGAAATTTATTACACAACATATAATTTCCCTCAAATTTGAACTAATTATAATTCTTGATTAAATTTCATAAAAATTATTAATAACAATAAAACTAATACAAACTAAGGCATGATTTATTTTAACTAATGAAATTTATTAAATGATATGCTAACTTTTCCACGACTTGCAATAAGTTTGCACAACTTATAAACCTATATCTACCTTGTAATGTAAATAATTGAAGGGAATTGTAACGAAGATAATTGTAATGAGAATAAACTAAAAGAAATTAATAAATACAAGTTAATTTACAAAACTAATGAAACATGTTACACAATATGTGAACTTATTACACAACTTGTAGTAGAATTACACGACTAGTAAACTTGTATCCGCCATATAATTAGAATAAATAACAAGAATTGTAACAATGATAATTGTAACGATAATAAAAAACCACAAGAAATTAAGAACCATCATCTCGAATCAAAGGTTAAAAGAAAACACGGAAAAAAAAATAAAAAACAGATTTCAAAATATACATTAACACCGGAAGTTTCATCCGAAACTTTTGGGGAAAAAAAGAGCTTTGGAAATCAAAATCCTATGAAAAGAACATATGCAGACTAGGAGTCCTCGCTGCTATGACATCAATGTGGAATCTAACTGAAAACCTGAAGGAAAATTTTGGACTTCATTTGATAGAGAGGAGAGGAAGAAGACGACACAACCCAAAAATTGGGAAAAAATTGGATGAAAGAGAATGCCTTATATATTGTTTAATTAATTTCTAGTAATAAAATGCAAAATTGATGAGAGAAAAATAGAATAATTGGGTTATTTAAAAACTTAATTATTAAAAAACCACTACAATTAGAATAAATAAAAAAAGGATTTTTCAAAATGTTTTAGAAATAAGTATTTTTCGAATATGTTAGTGTTGGGGTAGTGTAATGCCTAATTTCCACTATTGTTAAAGGGATCTTTAAAAAACTACCAAACAAAACATTTTGAATTAGGAAAATACGGCCCAGGGAAAGAGGAACATAAAAGTACATCCTAAATACAAAGGAAATCACAATTGTTTATAGGGGTGTGACTACATTGGATTGAGACTCAGGGGATTAAGGGTCTCTTAAACTCCAATCACACACAGTTACACGGGAAGTGTACTCTCCTTGAGAGAAGAGTAATACCCTCCTTAGAAATTTTGATTGTTTATAGGCCTTTCTCATTCAACATATAGGGGGTGTATATATATATATATATATATATATTTGGCTAATTTAAAAGTTTTGTTTATTTATTATTATTATTTTTATTATTTCAGTAGTCATTATTTTTTTTTTAATTTGACTTTTTAATTAAACCTCTTTTCGTCTATTTGTAACTTTTTTTTTAAGCATTATGACATTTTAATTCTTGTATGTTACTTTTTAATTACAAGTGACTTAAATTAAATAGTAATATAAATATGGTTTTTAAAGTTACATATACAGGGTATTATAAAAAAAGTCACATTTCCTTCCCAACAAAAAAAAAAATCACATTTAATTCAAAAGTTATATAAAAAGTTAGATTTATTTGAAAAGTCACGTATTGAAAAAGTCATATTTTATATTCTATATATATGTGTGACTTTTTATTTTATATATAGAAATAAAATGTCGTATTTAATTTAAAAGTCACATAAAAATCACATATTAAAAAAGTCACATTTAATTCAAAATTCATGTAAAAAAGTTATATATATTAAAAAAGTGGCATAACATAAGTCTCATCTAGTTCAAAAGTCACTTAAAAAGTCACATATAAAAAAATTGCATAATATGTAACTTTCTATATAAGTAAAAAGTCGTATTTAATATAAAAGTCACGTAAAAAGTCGCATATTAAAAAAGTGGTATAATATGTGATTTTTTTATTTTATATTATATAGAAACAAAGAAGTCTCATTTAATTTAAAAGTTACATAAAAAGTAATATTTGTTTAACAGACTAAAAAAAAAAAAAAAAAAAAGCTAAGTTGTGACGTACATCCATATACTCACCAAAGACGGGAAGCACTATAAATTAGGTTGTGTAACTATTTAATAGAATAGTGATATTTATAACTAATTAAGTAAAAACACGTATTGAATTAAAAAGTTAAAAACAGAAAAAGACAAGTTTAATTTAAAATTCACATATAAAAATTAAAAAACACATGTATAAAAGTTGCATGTAATATAAAAAGTCATACAATTTAATAGAAAAATGTTATATATAAAATAAAATATATTGCACATAGAATAGAAAAGTCACATACAAAATAAATCAACTAGCTAAAAAGTCACAAATAGAAATTCAAAAGTTATATAGATACACACACACACACACACTCACACTAGTATAACACCCATGTGATGCACGGGTAGAATGTGTCAAAACAGAATTCGTTTAAATAATATGTAAAAAAAATCATAGCACGATATAAGTAGGATTATGTCATTTGATGGACGAATATTATTAAAATAAATTAAATACTTGAAAAAGCAAAAAAATTCAATTAATTTCTATTTTCATCCCAATTACTTGGTCCCATTTTTGTTTTTAATATATGGCCACTTTCAATAATAAAATGTTTAACTTGCATATATTTATAAATACTTTAATTATCACTATTAATTTTGAATTTTACTCATCAAATAGAGACAAATTAGAAATACAAATCACAAAATGTGCCTTTATAACACAGATTTCTTAATTCTTATGAAAAAGGAAATAGAATCAAATAATCGAGATTGGGCGAGTATGTACAAATTTATTGACGGTCCTCAACATGTATATCTTAGGTGCCATTAGTGATAAAATGTTGATGTAATTAATATTTAATGTTGTTAATTAATTAATAATTATTAATATTAATTAATTTCTATGTAATAATATTATTAATAAAATATTGCATTCACAAAAAAAAAAAATCAGCTTCTGAATAAGCAGTCTTTGAATTTCTACAGATATTTAGAATTCAGCAGAAATATGTGCCAAATAAAAAAAGAGGCAGATGAAATTTCATCATTTAATGCCACATATCCGTAACCTTTATACATTTTTTAATTTACCAAACTCAAAAAGAGATAAACAAATCAACAGAGGAAATGTAAATCAACAATTCAAAGGAGAAAGGGAAGGGAATGGAAAGGAAGAGAAGATCGTAATTAACTACATGACAGTCAAGGAAAATAAGATATTCAAAATTTTATCTGCTCGGATTTGTACCTGGATGACTTGATGTTGAAGACAAAAGAAAACACATTTTGTTAAATTGAGAGAGTTTGGTAAAAAGATAAATTGAATAAATGCTAAGATAGAGATTGGAGATATAATTGAGAAAGAGAATAAAGAAAGAAAAATGTAAAAACATGTTGGCAAGCGCAAAAAAATTAAAAAAATGGAAAATAACGTCATTAGTGACATCACCAGTTTAGGCGGGAAAATCGGATTAGACTTCTTTTGATTTATATATATATATATATATATAAAAGTTACATGTAAATGAAAAGTCACGCAAAATAGATAAAGTCACGTATAAAATAAATTAATTAAAAAGTCACACATGAATAGAAAAATTACATACAAAATAAAACGATTAATTAAAAAGTCACAAAAATAAATTAGAAAACCACATATATAAAAGTCACGTGTAAATAAAAAGTCAGACATAAAATATGAAAAGTCAAATACAAAATAGAATAATTAATTAAAAAATCACAATTAAAAATTAGAAAGTCACATATAGAATTGAAAAAATCACATACAAAATGAAACGATTAATTGAAAAGTTACAAATAGAAATTAAAAAAATCACGTATATAAAAGTCGCGTAAAGAATAGAAAAAATTGTGTATAAAAAATTAAAAGTCACGTATAGGATAGAAAAAGTCATGTGTAAAATAATCGATTGATAAAAAAGCTATTGTAAATAAATAGAATATGAGGCATTTAGTTAGAAAAAATAATAGGATAGGATACTTTTAATTAGAAAAAATGGAAAAAAAATGAACAAAAGACAAAAAGGAGCACACTGAGCAAGAATTCAGGAAAATATGTAATGGAAAAATGGGATTTAGAATCTAATGGCTTGATTTTAGGGTGGTTAAGGCTTATATATTAATCACGTTTTGGCCGTACTTTTCAAAATTTCAGCATCAAATGGCCCTAATTTTTTTCTGAACGCCGTATTTTTCAAAATTTAAAACAAAATGGAGTATTCTGCCAAATTTTCCCATGATTAAACAAGCAGTTAACTTAAAAATATAGCTATATTAACCCAGTCTCCCCTATCCCAGGGCCGTACCTAAGATCAGGCCTGTTCTGTTTATATTTTTTTGAATTCATTTTGAGTCTTGTTTTCAAGAGTAAATATTAAGTAAAAGAATAATTTAATTTCTCTTATTTTGAGTAGTTTCAAATTTTTAAACTAAAAAGCTCAAAACAAGGGAAATGACATTTTGTCTTTTTGAATTTTTCAGTTTAAAAATTTAAAAATGCTCAAAACAAGGAAAATGAAATCACTCTTTTACTTAATATTTACTCTTGAAAGATAAGACTCAAAATAAATTCAAAAAATATAAACAGAACAGGCCCCTAGGAATTTCGCGGCCTAAGGCAAATTCTAAAGCATAGGTCCTTAATAGTAGAATTCTTTTTTGAAAAAAAAAAATTTGGCCATTAACAGAAATTTTACAAATAATGTTTAGGCGTCAAACAAAACTATAATATTAGGAATTAATGTCAAAAACTATTAAAAAAAAGGCCTTCCAAATCACTTATTTTCCTAGTAGTAATTAATTTTAGAAAACATTCTTGATCAAGGTCAAACAATGCCTTATAGTTAAAACGATAAATGAATGAGTAAAATTGAACCACTAATTATTTCTGTTATATATGACGAATACATGATTAAATATCAGTGTTCTAAAAAACGTGCTTAAGTGGAGTCTAGGCGCAAAGCGCGGCCTTCACGCGTCGCTTTTAGGCTAAGCGGTGAAAAAAGCGGTCAACGATTTTCTTTGACTTCCTAGGCTAGATTGGCAGTCAACAAAAACCGTTGACTGCAATTTTTGTTTTCCCAATATTGAACCCTTAGTCACATTTGGGCAATTTCATAGCTTATGGTCTAAATAATAACATTAGGGCTTTTTTTCTTATTTTGGGTCATTTAATAACTAAAAGTCTAAAATTCAATAATGTTAGACCCATTAGACATTGTCATTAAACTTAATAACAGTAGGAATCATCTATCTTCTGTCTTTTGAAAATACTAAATTGTATAATATTTTTTAAAATTATAATGTAGATATAATATTTATGTTTTTAGATGTGTTTTTCAATTTAGTATACATCATTTTAAATATTTAATAGCTTCAGATTGATTAAAAATTAAAAAAATCGAAAAACGATTTTTAACGCTTAAGCGCAGCCTAGGTGCGCTTAAGCTTGAAAAGTTTGAAGCTTCGGGTTGACGTTTTTCTGCGCTTCACGCTTTTTAGAGCACTATTAAATAGCATTGAAACAAATTACATATCTAGGTTTAGTGGTTAATTATAATTCTACTTAAAAAACAAGAGGAATAAAACAAATATAGAAGACCTTCTAACAATAACAATATGTAATCTAATAGTTAAATCTGAAATTAACTTATTAACATTCACAGAAAAAAAAAAAAAGAAGTAAAAGTGAAGTTGTAAAACTTACCTAAAAGTAGCGTTTGCGCCAAAACTACCCACTAAAGTTCTAAAAAAAAAAAAAAAACGTGAGAGAGCACATGAAAGTTATTGTCTTCAAATTAAACACCATATTGAGTATTAGCTCTGCAAAATCAAATACTATAAATGGGTGTTGCAATCTAATATATTCGGTCTTTTTGGGAAAATAATTACTATATGTTAAAAAAAAAAAAAAGTGGCCACAATTTTAGGCCCTCCAACCCCACAAATTTGGGGGGGAGGCGAGGGCCTCTTTCGCCACGCCTCAGGTCCGGCTATGCCTATCCATGTCTTTCTATCTAGGCATGAATTAGGGTTTCCTCGCCCCCTTTGTTGGTGTCTCTCGGCTAGTTTCTTGGTTGACTTTCCCTGCTTTTAGTGTTTTTTTAGCTTAGATTGCGTGGAAGGGCAATGATCGAACAATGGATTCAGAGAGCCACGGAAATTGTCTGAGCAATTGAAACTTGACGAAGAAGAAACCCCGCTTGTTATCTTGGATGAAGAAGATAGCATAGAAGGAAGCATAAACATTGAGTTCTGCCGTGTTGGAATGATCCTAGGCTCAAAATCGACGAACAAGAAGGCACTTGAACGAGTCTCACGCAATGTTTGGTAGACAAACAATGGTTAATTTTACGGGGGAGCAGAAGGGCAATCATAATACCTTCGTGTTCCAATTTGATGCACTTGAAGATCGACAGAGAGTATTAATTGGCGGCCCATGGAACTTCAATAATCAATTACTATAAAGCCGAAGAAGCGGGTGACATTATGGAATTTCACATGGTATCTTTTTTGGATACACTTGACAAACGTCCCTCTTATATATGCAATACAAAGAACGCAATACGACTAGTTGGTGCGCAGATCGGAAAGGTAGAGGATGTGGACTGCGATGGTGTGATGCCAAGTTCACGTGGATACAAGAGCGCTACTTAAAAGAGGCTTTAGAATATTCATCCAAGAGCTTATATTCTTACTGCAATATGAGAGACTCCCATACTTTCGTTATCAATGCGGTATTATATATTGACCACAAATTTAATGAATGTATATGTGAATATATGGTTTTCTAGATTCTAATTAGGATGTATCAATATGTGATTATCTAGACTCTAATTAGGATGTATCCTGCCTAGCCATATAAACAGTTTATTTGGTGTAAAATAGAATGCGATCTAACTATGTCTAACTCGAGTATATATGCGGAAAATAAATAACACTAGAATTGTTGACGCTTAAACCCCAAAAACGAAAAAACCGCAGGCATCCTTGCCACGATCCACTAACACTTGAGAAGGTTTAGTACATAGAAAGGTAAACAAGTGATATCACAATATACACTTAACACTCAAAAGGTAACTTATAAAAGAACTCACTCTTTACTCCTTCTGATATCTTGACAACTCACATTGCTCCTCTTCTTTCTCTATCGCGCTCCTCCCAGGACATGCATGAAGCTCTTAAAGATTTCCTAAACTCATTTGGCACACTTGAACTCCTAAACTACTTCAACCACGTGTAGAAAAATCCCTCGTACATATGTTGGTCGCCTACCAACCAACGTACTATGAAGGATAGCCAAGACAAATACAACCTGATGAAGCACGAAGGCCAAGTGCAAATATGAAACTCGCGAAGCCATGTGTTTGCTCTCCTGATTGCGTCAAGTTCTAAGAATGATACTTCAAAAACATGGCTCGACTCGTGGTCAATCTTACCTATAAGAGAAATTACATATATATAGTGTGCACTTTGAATTTTTGTACAAGATAAGAATTAAAGTTATTAAATACATAAGGGAAACAAATACAAGGAAAGTATAATGTTAGTTTACTATAAAAACCTAAACTTTTCTTATACAAATAAAACTTTATATGCATAAGAATTAACCTAGTTAAATAAGGTAATTAAAAGACAACCCAAACTAAGAAACATAGAAGTTGCATGTATTTGAAAGTCCTTGGACCTCAAACAAGCATACACAAGCCAAAATACTTGCTTCTCGGCCAAGATAATTAATTGGTATGCTAAAGAAAATATCTCACATAAATTAAAGTCATGCAAAATCGTAACAGAAGTTTGGCACTTAGATAAAAATTAGGAATGTCAATATTACAAAACCTTTTGTACTAATAGTATCACTAGGAGTAGACTGGAGAATGGAAAAGAGGTGTTCAAATTTGGTGAATACTCACTCTTAGTTTCGGAAGTAAGGAGATGGAGAATGGGAGTGAACAACAATGGAGGTTATAGGGCATCTCATGAACGATCATCAAGAGAGAGGAGTATAATTGTACTGTGTGAGGATGCAAGGGGGAGACGGGAGTTACGGGGGACAATGGCGGGGACAATAGGCATAAGGAAGGGGAGTAAAGTTCTAGCAATGTTCAGCGGGAAAGCTTAATAAAAAATTCACAAACAAATGATGAAGGTGAGTAGTTAGAAAGAACAGGCAACCAAGAAAAAGAGGGGGAGAACTGATAGGAGAATAGCAAGAAGTGCGCGGTGGAGGGAGAACTATAGAGGATGAATTTATTGGCAAACAATAATACTTAAGCATCTACTTTGTAAATATGTTATTTATTCTTAGGATTAGTTTATTCTGTTTACTTTGTATTTGTTCGGAGCTTATCTTGTATGATTAAAGATCTTGTATATTTTGTCGAAAAAAAAAAAAAAAAACTGAAGATCTTGTTCAATAATTGTTTAAGATATGGTTTGTTCTTGTAATCTATTCACATGATTAGGTTACAGAAGTTGGATTCTCCTGCTTGTACTAAATGTATATGTTCAATAGAATATTGAAACATTCTCCAAATATTCTCTCATTCTTTATGTGGTATCAAAGCTATACGCTCCATAAGCACCTCGATCCATAGACCCTTCAAATAATTCCTTTTCTACCAATCCTTCTCAAGCACTTGGCGATAACACTACTCCTCCAGTCCCTTTGATAATTCCTTCACCCCAATCATGCTCAATGCCCAGTCTCAACTTCTTATAAAACTTAACCCAACAAACTATCTTGCTTGATTGACACAGGTTCACGGCCTCCTAGATGGCCTTGATTTACTTGGCTTTGTTACTAGAACTCTACCATATGTATCCTCTTACGTCAATACTAATGGTACCTCTAGTCCTAATCCAGATTACGCTAAGTGGATGAGGCAAGATAAACATTTATTGAATGACATAGTGAGTTCGTTATCTCCTAACCTTGTGTCATTCATTGCCACTGCAAAATCATCTAGAGAAGCATGGTCGACCATCCAGAACATATATGCCAAACCATCTTGCGGACACATAATTATCTGAAAACAGCCTTGGTAACTTGCATAAAGGTTATATGACAATTGTTGAATATATGCGCGGAGTGAAGAGTATAGTGGACAATATGGTTCACTAATTCTAGAGGCTGTGGCTACATGGTAACATGGTGTTGATAAATGTATCACTTTTTCATCTATAGTTATATAGGATAATATTGTTTTATAAAGTTTTGTCCTAATAATGTGTCCTGCTATATCATCAAATTGATATACATAGGGTTTTGTAGTTCACATTTTCCTATTTATATTTTCACATTCTTTGCATTTTTAGTTACTAGATTTGTACTTCCATCAAATCTTGCTAATACAACTATATCTTCATTTTCTTTTTTTTTTTTTTTTATTTTTCCACATATCAAGGGGTAATACATTTTCTTTAAATATACATGACGATGCTCCTATATCAAATATAGCATGATAATTTCTGCTAAGATATCCTCTATAATTCATTTCTACTAAGATATATATATTCTCTTTCTCCTTGTGTCTTATTCATGGAATTCTGGGTATTATTAATTTTTCACTATTTATTGTTAACAATACTCTGTTATCTAGTATATTGTAAAGTTTTACTTGTTTTAAGAAGTTTGTTCCCAACATTAGATCTGTATTTACTTCTCCTATTTCTTCTACAGATAAATTTATAATTATTTCATTTCTTTTATTTATTCTTATAGGTAACTCTACATAATTTTCCATTGGATGTATATTTCGAAAATAAACTAGTATTTGAATTGAATCAGCAGTTTTCATTTCTAAATTTCCTATTATTCTTTCTTTTATGTATGATACAGTGGCTCCAGTATCTATTAGTACAATTTGTTCTTTCCATACTCCATTAGTATTTATTTCTACCATTATTTGGAATTGAGTAGTTTTATTATTTCTTGATAGATTCATCCTAGGTTTTTTTTTTTTTTTTTTTTGAGTTTTTTAGTCATGGCCATTTCTCTTGCCATATCTGAACTAGGTCTTGTTTTATACGATTACTTCTTATGCTTATAGATCTTCTTCCAAATTGTATTCCTGGGGTATGTGATTTTTCTAGCCTTACTGTATTTGCAAAATCCATTTCTATGTCTTTGGATATTTTCATTTTAGGATTTTCTCTTGTTGTCTTATATTCCAATAAATTTTTAAATATTGGTTCTATTAGATAAGTTTTTCTAGAATTTTTATTTTGAATTTCGTGTCTACTTTGTAAAAGCATAATATATTCTTATTATTAAACTTATTGTTTTAATTCTTGGTTCCATTTCTATTCCTCTTAGCCTATAGTATAAAGTTAATACTTTATTTTTATTTCTTTCTATCGTATTTATACTGAAATTTGGTTTTATTGTAAATTTTACTTTTTGGTACATTAGATTTCTTGTTACCATTCCTATTAATGCATCTTGGACTGATTGAGTTATTCTATCCATTCTATAAAATTTTATTGGTGTGTTTATTCCTTCTCTAAAATAAGCTTTAGCTATGATTTGTACTGCTCCTAAATACATATATTTTTACTTTTCCTCTTAACCTAGAATCTAATTGATTTAATTCTTGTCTTTGATTTCATCGCTAATTATAGGTATTAGTGTATTTCCTCTGGTATCTATTGTATATGTAGGATGACTATGTGTTCTTGTCACATATGCTACTTCTTTATTTCTCTGCCAAAATGATAAACTAAATACTTCTTTTGGCTCTATATCTAGTTTTGATTTTAGAATTTTCTCATATTTCTTTGGGTTAAATATTAATCTTTCATTGAGGGATTCTTAATTTTCTTCTACTTGGTAACTAAATTAGACTCCATCTTCTATTATTTCTCTTATCATATTTATATAGTGATATTTTTTTATCATCACCGTCTTCTTCTTCACTAGATTCACTTTCTGATGATTGTAATTCCATTATTGTATTTATTAATTCTTATTCTTCTATTTCATATCTGTCCTCATCTACAGGTATTTCTTCCCATTCTTCTTCGTGTTCTATAGGTAAAAAATTATAATTATCTTCTTTTAAAAAAATATTATAATTATCTTTTTCTATTAATGATATATACATCATATTTTTCTTTTTATCCTTTTTAGTACATTCTAGAGATATATGACCTATTTCTCCACATTGTAACATAGACACTTTTTAGGATTTTTTCATATGTTTTTGTTTTATTTTTTTTCTTCCTTAAATATCTTTTGCAAGGTACTCTATTTTTAAATGTTCTTTTATAAGGCTTCCTAAAATTATGTTTCCTGAAATTCTTTTTCTTATAAAATTTTCTCTTTTTATATTTTCTTGCAGGCTGACATCCCCTTTGTGTAGGTTTATATTATAATTTATCACAACATAATCTTTTATATAAGTTTTATGGTATTTTAACATATTATTAGCTTGTAGGCATTTTTCTTGTTGTTTTTGTTCTATGAACTATATTTTTGCTCCTAATGTATTATTGGGTGTTGCTAAGTCTACCCATTCTTTATATAATTCTAAATTCCATGGGTTTGGTAACTCAAAGAATATCAAATTCATAAATTCATGAACTCCTTCTGCTACCCTATATTCAGCTTTTTCAAAGTACTCACTAAATTCACATGTAAATTGTCTAAAGTAACATATATCACAAATTGTAAGATTAGCTAGTAAATATCTCTTTTGAGAATCTTCTTTAGTATCTTGTCCTGTTATTAAAGTATACTAGTTGTATACCAGTATGTTGCACGGAATAGAATAATTAACAAAACAAGCATAGTAATTTGAAAAATTATATAATCATAATTTTATTGTGTACTACTCACTCATATACTTATTACTAATATACATAAATAGAATCAAATTGAAACATACAATATTTTCACTTAGCACAAAACTAATTAAATTGTCATTCATAGAATAATATTATTAAGTAATAAAAATGAGAATGAGGAATTGTTACAAAATTAATCATCATCATCAACATCATCATCATCATCATCGTATCTCCTCAACTTAAATTTGTACCAATATATATGTTCTACAGAAAAACAAATAATAAATTAAGTAATTAATGTACTAAACATATAGTCATAGGTTTATCGTATTGAATTAAAGTAAAAGTTTTGAAAGTGATTTAATTTTGCATTATTATTATGTCACCAATCTCATGAGTAGGCACTTAATCAAAATTAGAAGAAGTCCCAATAACACAATACTTGAAATTTTTCTATCAAATGTTAGAATTTTGAATAAATATTAAATATTTGAAAATAGCCTATATAGAATAGAAATATATATAAGTTTTTGTATATTATTATAAAATAAAATAATAGCAAAATATAATTAATAGATAAGCATTACTTTGAAGAGAACAGATAATTATTATTATTGTTATTATTATTATAAAATGAAAAAAATAAAAGAAGCATATAAAAGTAGGATAGTGGTTTTGGCGGGAAAACTTGCATATGAACATTATCATACTTTAATATATATAAGATAAGATTCTCTTATTAATATTGTTTTATATCTACTTAGAATAGTTTCTATATCATCTTGGTCATTACCTCTTGTTTGTTCTTTTAACTCATCATTGGTATTTCCCCACCACCTTGATGTGGTTCCTATGAATGTATTTTCTATCATAAATTGGAACTGTCTTGCACTGAGTTCCTTAGTATAAGCCTTCATAGCCATTGATTTCATCCATAATTCTAATTTCACGATCGACATCTTGTAAACATCCTAAATCTAACCATCTTCCTTCCGTACTAACTTGTCTTTCCACGTTTCTCCAAGGTGTATATTCTTGAGAATAACTATTACTTGGTTTTGTAAAATATGGTGATTGTGGTATGTAAATGTTTGATCTTCTCATATTTTGTCCTTATGACATATAGATGTCTAATCTATTTGCAGGATTAGTAGTACTTGTTATATTACTTGCTTCCTCTTCAACTACCTGATTAGTTCTTGGTGGTCAATGGGGTGGAACTTGTGGTGGCATTTGTTGTGGTATTTGTGGAATTTAATTGGTCTCTTTGTATTGTGGTTTGATTCATATTAATTTCTTCTAAATTTAGGTTTCTAAATTTTTCTATATATTCTTCCTCTGAAGGATTTTCCATAAATTTTTCTACTTGTTCTGTTGTCATATTTATTCCTAATTTATTTATAGCTTTTAATTCTTTATCCGTTATTTCTCTTTTTGGTTTTTTCTTTTCTATAATTTCATATATTTTTATAAGGTTTTCATTTATTATTATATATTTTTCTCAATAATTTCTAATCTTTAATGTATTCCCTTTTCTTCCATTTTTTCTTCTTTTTCTTCTCTTACTAATCTTATCATATTGATTTGTTTGATTGAGGCAAGTCAGACGGTTTTTCATATACTCCAAAAGTATATCCTATCTTTTCTAATTTATGCTTTATTTTTTTCATATTATTTTCTATGTCTATTATTTTTGTTCTCAAGTTACTAACTTTTTGTTTTGTTTCTAACATTTGAATTTGTATTGTTTTATTTATAACTGTGTAATCATTAGTTATACTAATTATTTTTTGCAATTCTTCAGGTAAAATTTCAATTACAGTTTTAAGTTGTCCAGTCTGCTTAACTTGTTCTAAATTTTGTTCTGTTATTTTACCTATATCTAATCCTAGCTTATTTAATAAATATAAGTTTGTCTAATTTATATGTTTATGTTCCCCTAAACCTCCTTCTCCTATTAATATAAATGGTATAAATTTTCCATAATCTTTACTGTCTAAAGGCCAGTAACTATTTGGTGGTAAATTTTCATAATTAAAATAATATATCTAGGTTCTATTTTTGGTAAATTCTCAATCGTTTTTTACTATTTGGCGCTGATACCACACTGAGACGTAATGAAAATGCAGAATTTTGTTATTTAAAATGTTTTTAATTAGTTTTAATTAGTTTTTGCTTTTGTCTGGTAGCAAGGGGTATTTTTGTTAACGAGCTAGGTGAGTGTGAAGACTTTTTGTAAAGGATTTTCTCTATCTGATTTCTTTTTCCATCTTCCCCACTGTTTTGATCTCGGGCTCTCGCTTCTCTTCACCCCTCGTTTAAAGTTGAGTATGAACACATTCTCCATTTTGATTATCCTCTTCCCTTCTCATTTCTCGTTATCTTTTATGTTGAAGATTGTTTCATACTATAAAGAAAGAGGAGTTACAGTCAGAAGTGAATAGGGAGGGATCTTTTTGTTGAACAGAGATGAGTAAGAACGTAGATTCACCTCCAAATGGGCATTACAAAGCAACCCACTTGGATTTTCTCAAGAAATTTAAGTGTTTGAAGCCATTAGAGCCTTCAACTGGTGTCCTTGAGTGTTTCTTGTTCAGTCTTTGCATTATACTCTATTTGTTTTGTTGGATTATAGACAGGCCGGCTCTGAGAATTTAGATGCACTATGTGAGATTACAAAAATGGTGCCCTATTTTCTTACAAACTTGTCAGATTTAAGGTTTTATTTATTTATTTATTTTTTTTGTTGGTCTTTGATGATTAACGGCAAATTTAAGTATCAAAGGCTCTTCCGATCTTTATTTTTTTAAATAATAAAATACATTCTAATTCTTAATATAATAACTTTCATTAAATTTTTTAAAAAATTAATGTCTCAATAATGCTTTTTTTTAGAAAAATTATATTCTAAAAAACTTTCAAAAGTTTTAATGTCACACATGTTAAAAGAAAATGAAAATGGTAGCCCTTATCGTCTAAGTCCTATGCGCAGTCAGCTGGTCACGACCTGCACACCACACCCTCATAGCCACCCATGATTACAGATTTGTAGACGGGAGATCATTGTTACTAACTTGGTTCAAGTTCAGTGATTCTTTAGGCCACTAGGAGAGCCCCCGAAAGAGTTGGATTTCTTGCAGAAAGTGGAGATCGGAAGAGCGTCGTGTAATATATACGAGGTAAATTGGGTATGGGATGATGAAAGTTCTCCGCTTTACCAATCCAAAGATTACACGTTCTTCTTGGATGAGGGTTTTCGCTGTTCTGAAAACGGAAGGCCTGATAATTTCTCCACAAAGTGGCGTTGGCAGCCCAAAGGCTGCAACTTGCCTGGGTTTTGTTTTTCTCCAATTTATAAGCTTATCTTAGTTTGCTGAAGTAGGAAGTAATGAGGATATTTGGTTTCTACTAGGTGTCTAGGTACTACAGTTTCAGATAATTCTTGCTTGAACAAAATTTCAAAAACATAGCTTAACTGTCCTGCTATCTGTGCTCTATTTGGAACATGCTCGAAATGCGTCTTTTAGTCCAAGAACACGTTTGTTTCTTTGGATTTTCGTTCACAGAATTGATTTTGGAATTTTTGTCCCCTTGCCTAAGCTTGGATTGGGTGTTTGGGGCCTATATTCTGTTGTTATCCCAGTAAGTAGAAATTATAGAATGATGTTGTACTTAACATTCTTGGTCAAAAATAGATGTATGATTTTCAGAAGATGCTAATAGCTATTGTGAATTTGGAACTTGTTTTTTTAAGTTGTCTTTGTTTGATATGGAGCAAATTCGATGCAAAAGTTATGTTGGAAAAACTTCGGAACAGGCGGCCAGTGTTTGTGGGAGATTCTATAGGAAGGAACCTGTGGGAGTCCGTTCTTTGCATGCTATCTTCTGTCATTACTGATAAGAGCTCAATCTATGAAATGAATGGTAGCTCAATCACAAAGCACTCCGGCTCTTTGGTTTTCAAGTTTAGGGATTTCAACTGCACAGTTGAGTATTACAGAGCCCCATTTCTAGTGTTACAGAGCTGTGCACCTACTGGGGCTCCCAAAATGGTGAAAACGACATTGAAGTTGGATAGAATGGACTGGAGCTCTGTTTAGTGGAAGGACGCTAATTTGCTGGTCTTCAACAGTGGGCACTAGTGGAATTATGAGAAGACCATCAGTGACTAATCTTTATAATGGAGAAAAGCTAAACTTAGGAAAATGCTACTTTATGCAAAATTTTAGGTAAAATGATAAAAAACTAGAACTCTTGGCTTGTATTGATGATGCATATCCTCGATGGATATAATTATTTATCTATCTTATTTTAATTTATTGTTATTTTGGAGTAGAGTATTAATTTAATTTGGTTTTATTTCTTTCTTGGTCTAGTAGATTACTTGTTCTAGTGATTTACTTGTTCTAGACTTCTAGTGGAGTTTTCCTTAATTATCCTAGAATTAGGTTATTTTGAACTCTATAAATATTGGGCTTATTTCGTTGTATTAAAACATTCTACTTTTTTTATAAATAAATTATTTTTAAGAAATTCATCTTGATTTTTGTAAGAACTTGCGAGTTCTTAACTTAGCAACTTGTGAGTTGCTCGACCTTGCAAACTCATCCTATTGTTCGGCATCAATTTTGATATCAGAGCAAGGTTGATTTCTTTGGCCTAATTGGTGTTTGTGTATTCGATGAAGAAATAAAATTTCCCACACACTCGACCTTTAAAATAGCCTTGAGTCCGTTAAGTGTCAACTTCTTCTACCCTTGGAAATATTCACGTCTTTTGATTTATTACTAGTTAGTTCTTATTCCGATCTAAAAAAAGGAAAAAAAGAAAAGAAAAGAGAAATATGCATTTTGTGACACAGGCTCAGCTGCATCATCCTCAAACCAATTATCAACCTAACCCTAAGCCTTAGCCCATTATTTCCTATCCAAACACACTAAGCCCATTCTTAAGGGCCCAACTCTTATCCAACTAAGCACCCAACCCATTAAACCACAAACCGGCCCAAAAACCCTATCTCATCCACCCGACGTCTGTTTCTTCGTTACGCGCAGGCATCGCCAGTCCAAAGGTCGTGTGCCCTCTTTTTGCCAACGTCCTCCACCACTAGTCCGTTGCCCACCGCTGCTATCTAAGTTTCAGTCACCAAAAAGCCGCTACTACTCAGTCTTATCTAAGCTTCCGTCACCAAAACCCGCTGTTGTTCCTCTGTTTCAGCTACTGTTTCTGCTGCTACTGCTGAGCCGATTCTACTGCTGTCGCCCTACCACCGCTGCTGTACCGCCATCTGCAAATTTGGTTCCATACTTTTTCAAGTCTGGTTTAGAAATTTTGAAATTCGGGTTCTGAAATTTGACAAGTCCGATTATGTAACTCTGCTGATTCTTGTAGTTCCACCATTCTGCCAATTGCCATGGATTGTAGCTACGAGGCACATGTTTTGAAACTATTTACTGCCTCTGCCACTGCCTTCAAGGTACAATTTTGGATGATAATTGAATTCTATTATTTTATTTATAGTGTTGGATAGTCACAATCTAATTATTAAAAAAAAAGTTTTTGCTTTTACTAATTATTTTTCTAATATTTAGGAATTTATACTTCATTTATTTAATATAATTTTTGTTTGTTTTGGCAATTTATTTATTTTTTTTTTGTATCATGGACAATTCATTCTATCATCCATCCTCAAAATCCATTGGTTATTCAGGTCATACTGATTATTCTACTTTTCTTAACCAATACAATTGTTCATATCTTATAAACTATGATATTCTTCATATCCTACAAACTGTGATACTCAAGGCATTATAGTTGAGCCCCTATGTTTTGATAGATCTAACCCGAAAGCGTTTCTTGGTTGGATACATGGTCTGAA
This sequence comes from Nyctanthes arbor-tristis, assembly GCA_963692815.1. Taxonomy (NCBI): domain Eukaryota; kingdom Viridiplantae; phylum Streptophyta; class Magnoliopsida; order Lamiales; family Oleaceae; genus Nyctanthes; species Nyctanthes arbor-tristis. The sequence goes on from CAVNYN010269608.1 coordinate 48,823, forward strand.
AAATGTCTTGAACTCGCATCACATAAGTGGCTTTAGTTGCATTAATCTTGCTAGTTTAACACTTATTGGGACTGCCAGACATGATTGGAGAATAATTAGGAAAAGAATCGAATTGCTAGAAAAACGTCATATTACTTCATGGGATGAGATGAAACGACTCTTAAGAGATAAATATGCCCCTGCCCATTATTGAACTCAGTTATTAGACTAATTTTTTTTACATTGTAGGTAAAGATCATCCACTCTTCATGAATATTTTACTCACTTCAACCAATTAGTTAAGAGTTGTGGTATGTATAAAGCTCCAAATGTCATTGCTTCTAGATTTATAAATGGATTAGATCCTAGCATAAAAAGTTAGTTTATAGTTCCATCTCAATCATTACAAGTAGCCTACAATTATGCTTTGAGCCTTGAAAGACTCACAAAAGTTTTGAAGTTTGAGTCTAAGTCATCCTCTCCAAAGAGCCTGTGCCTATTTGTTATGTATCAACTCCCGCTTCAGATGATCATATCTACATTGTTGACCCTATAGAATCTTCTGACAGTGAGGATGAAATGTTTGAGCCTATAAAGTACTCTGACCATGAGAATGAAAATTTTGAACCTTATATTGAATCTTCTCTCGTGACCTTACCTTCCACCGACACAACTGCAATAGATACAGTTGTAAGCACTGACATAGGATTCAACTGCCACTGACATAGGATTCAACTGCACTATTCTTTTACCTGACTTTAAGCGTACCTTTCATGTGGAGTTACCTCATGTGTCGAATGCTTTCCTCGTTGCCAGTTTCTTTGCCAAAGCATTTGTCCGATTGCACTCATTTCTTATTGATATCAGGCTTTTGCCTACTAACTTCCTTCACATTATTCCAATCTAACTAACTGTTAACTATCTTCATAATTCTCATGTTGAGATCAAAAATAGAATTACTTTAAATAATGACAGTTATCTACTTGTTTTGAATATGCATGGTTGGTATATCTCTTTTAAAGAAATTTTTATGTTTTATTTTGTTTCTCTTTAAGTCGCTTTCTAAAACATATTAAAAACAAGGTCATGGATTCAAAACTTGCAAATAATTTGTTTGACTTGCCATTGCACTTGAATAGAAGTTTGGATTTCAATATTGCCAAATTATTATCTTGTCGAGGTTCATAAGAGCCACTAGTTTTGCAATCATTGGTTTGTGCAGGCGAGTCTACCATGTTACAACGTGCTACTCATACTGTGGGTTCAGTTGATGTTGTTTTGGATGATTTGCACCATATATCACTTCCAAAGTTTTTTTATCAGTGTTTTATTTGTACTAAAGATCACCCTCCTTGGTTAGAGTTTTGCTTCATATAGTTATTCAGAGTTCTACACCGTTGCTTGCTGAGGAAGAAAGATCGACCTCTATGGCTTAGAAACTACAGTTTAACTCACCGGAGTCGAGTTTTTCTCAGCCGGAGAGAATGTTGCAAATCCTCAAAGGATATAATTAGTTATCTAGCTTATTTTATTTTATTATTATTTTGGAATAGAGTATTATTTTAATTAGATTTTATTTATTTCTTGGTCTAGTAGGTTACTTGTTCTAGTAGTTTACTTGTTCTAGTCTTCTAGTAGAGTTTTCCTTAATTATTCCAGAATTAGATTATTTTGAACCTTATAAATATAAGGCTTATTTCATTGTGTTGAGACATCTTGCTTTTTATGAGTAAATTATTTTTAAGAAATTCATCTTGATTTTTCTAAGAACTTGAAAGTTCTTAACTTAGCAACTTGCGAGTTGGTCGAGCTTGTGAGCTCACACTATTGTTCAGCATTAATCGCATTTTATGAAGCTGAATCCCATTTGGGTAATGTGCTACTACAGAGGTCGAAAGTATTACATGATGTGATAATAATCTTATGCTGGCTTTAGTTTGATGATTTATCAAGTGCATTGTGAGTTGGGTGGGATATGTAAGCTGATGGATTAAGTGGATTTATTTGCAAAGAGAAGAAACTATATCGAAGTCTCATACTCCGTGAAATCTAATACTCACCTGGAGAACCCAAATGCCAGGAGAAATTAACAAAGGTAAAGAAAAAAAAGGAAAGGAATTCTCTGAGATTATTCATGTCAGACAACAAAGTTTTAGCTGTGGGCATAGCTCCATTCAGTTTGTGCGCCCCTTGAGTAATCGTGTCAGCTTAATATCTTATGTTGTTTGCGAAGTATTGCCAATTTTGGAGCCCAATTGTTCATTTATGTACGGGGTCTTGCTAATGTTTACCTATATAAAGCATTACTTAAGGGCATGCACCATGGATCATTTTTGGTTGTTCATGGTGAGAATCTGCACAGATGAGTGGCCATATTTCTCATGTCTGAGGGTGAAATTCTATAAATCTGTGACCATATTTGCTTGTCTGCATTTATCATGTCTTTTTTGCTTAGTATTACTCTTGTACATTCATATAAGTTCCCCACATGTAAAGACATGCATGTAAAAACTTGTGCAGATGCTGATTTTTAAACCTTGTATCCCTTTTCCTGCTCTAGGGGTTGTTACTTCCAAGAAGGGGCAGAAATCATGATGAAGATGAGCATAGAAGATGCATTACGGAGGTCAATTATGACATTAATTGATTGGATAAATCGTGAAGTAAACACAACGAAGACCCATATCTTCTTCCAAAATATGCTCCGGTACGTTTCAGGTATTTCTGATTCTTAATCAGCCGTAGCTCTTTATTGGGATATACGTTCAATTTCATTAATTGTTTAAATATTCTACCTCTTGCAACTAAGTAATACTCGAGTTATCTATATTCTTCTTCTGAATCTACATACCAAGTGTTGGGGAATTTCGACATGATATGGCCTAACATAGCTATAATGAACCGGAGTAAAAATTGGAAATAAAATGAACGCAAGGATTTAACATGGAAAACCACCCCCAATTTAGGATGGAGTAAAAATCACGGGCAAGTGTAGAAGGATTCCACTATAGTAGAAGAATTAAAACTTTCTCTTTATTAACAAGGAGATAACAATATTTAATCTCTCATAAAAGGAGAAACAAAGTAGGAAACTCACAAGAGAAACAATATTTTCTCACAAAATATTTTTTCATCCTGTCTACTATTTTCTCTCTATTAATAGTATCACTCAAGCTCACCAATGACAGGAGAATGACACTCAAAAATGGGATGCTTGCTTCTGCTGAGTCCATGCTCTATAATGCCTTGTAGATAATTTCCACAATTCTTACGTTTTGCAATGTCGTTTTGCAATAAATGATTTCCCATGAAGTTTTCTTGTAATTTATATTTCCCATGCAAGAATTAATTATCCACCGAAGGCTGCCGATGCATGCAATTTTCTACCATTGTGTGCTGTGCATTAATTTTACCATCCAAAAATTTCCACCATGAATAGTAAAAGAACTATTCACTTTTGAATTCTTATGTAAAAGCCAAAATGGCTTTTCGATTTCACACCAAGTAATGTAGTTCTTTTGTTACTTAATCTTGCTACTTTACTGTCAGAAGATGTGGGGGAGTATTAAATCATAAGATTAAAGTAGAAAAACCGAAGTTCAGATCTCGTCTCGTTATATACATTCTTGTTACTTGAATGAGCAGAGGTGAGGATTGGAACACTGGTGGTAGCTGCCACCTGGAGAAAATTCCTGACTTGAGCTCTCAATCGGGAACGTCTGAAGCTCCAAGTGAGTTTAAAACAGTGGTTAACGCATTGTCAGGAATTTTAAAGGGAGGGAGTATGGATCTATTGAATGTGACGGGTATGACATCGCAGAGTAAAGACGGTCATCCGTCTTTATATTATCTGGGGACTAAAGTTGGACCAGCCCCTCTCCACCTACAGGACTGCAGTCATTGGTGCCTGCCTGGTGTTCCAGATACATGGATACATAGAATGAAATTCTCGTGGACAGAACTTGACAAAAACTTCTTATTCTCCAACTCGATGTATTTGAGGTATATTTTCTAACTAAACCAGGCCAGATGCTACATATGAGATATGGATTAGCAGGCAGCATTTGTGGAGTAGTGCGTTTCAGTTTCATCTCAACTTAGAAAGATCAGATCGGAAGCCGCTGCCTGCAAAAATTATCAACACCCGGTGAAGACCACTTTGACTGATTTTTCTGTACATAAATTTGAGACAAAGAAAGTTTCCTGACCTCAAGATTCAACACTCTACATGAAGAACTAACCCAAACCAGTCAGTTAAGGTACGTATGAAGCTGTGCATGTAATTTAGAAAATTTTTCTCGTTTCATGGAAAATCCATGAAGGAAATTTCAGATGCTTATATATTGAATCATCACAACTCATTCTCACTTCATCTTGCTGTGTTCTCTTGGTGTTTGAATATAGAATGCAAATGACAGCAAGGAGATATGTTAGGTTCATCATTCTAGCATTTCTCTGTTCCCTTGATTATCATATAATGTTTTGGTTTCATATTCTGGTACATATCATATGGGTAGAGTTGAATTGAGGAAACCTTATTTTGTACGAAAGCAAAAAAGAAAAGGTCAATTGCATGCTGTTTTGATCCAAATTAGTTTTATTGTCGCTCAAAGTATGCGATGCATAGTGGTTACATTACATATCAATTTCTTTAGAGATAATACCAAAAAACAAAGCAATTATTAATTGAAGAACATAAAACAGCAATTGCTCCATTGATATTTCTATTAATTGATCAGTTCAGTTTAAACAAAGGGGTGGTTCTCAAATCTGATGCCACAATCAACCATATGCGTCTGGCCATCAATGCTATGAGCGCAGTTGCTCTCGAGAAAGTCCTGGCGGCAAGAAGGTAGTCGGCACAGTCATTAGCAGCCAACAACACTGGGTTCACAATTATATCCTGTATGTTACACTTTTATGTTAACTGTCGTCTTATTTGTGGTATATCAGGCTATATTTATGTTTCTCTTTCATCCAAGGGGGTGTACTGTAATTTATGGTAATTATAATAGTAAATAACTCTTGAAGGAGCAGATAGCACTTTAATTTACATTGTTGGTTTAGTGACATTTTATCTGACAATGTATAGGGGAAAAGGCAGCAAAGCGACCCTTCTAGTTAGAATATTTTTGGTTGAATGAGGAAAAATAACACAAAAAAGCAGCCACTATCTTGAATCTCTGGGCTAGAACAGCAATGAGGATAACACGATAGAAACGATGGAAATACGATGAAGGAGTATGGAAGGGGACTCTGCGCATGAGTAAAGAGCATTTTAGGGGTTGGAAGCGTCGGCTAGAGGGCTTAATGGCGAAGAGGAACCAGCTGCTAAGTAGGGAGTTAGATGAAAACCAACAGGGACAAACTTAGAGAAGTCAAACATCTACAATGGTATGAAGAAAGTTACTAGAGGAATTGGTCACGAGTTACCTAGCTCAAAGAAGGAGACCAAAACACTCGGTTTTTCCACACTCAAGCATCGATTAGAAAAAGGAAGAACACCATTTAATTGCTTCAAGAAAATGAGGGAACTAGATAGAAGGGGAAAAGAATCTCATAAAGCTTATCGAGAATTACTGTACAGAGCAGTAGTAACCCATCCAATGAGGCAATACAAGATGCATAGAAGACATCCAACACGAACTGAAAGAGGACGAGATTATTAGAATGAGTAAGCCATTTATACATCAGGACGTTACAAAAGCAATCTTCACCATAAGGCAAATTTCTTCTGCTTATTTAAAAGTTTTAAATGACGGTTGTAGCATTAGAAATATAAATCAAACTACTATTGCCATGATTCCCCAAAGTTAAATCCCCCGCATCATTACTGATTATAGACCTATATCTTTGTGTAATGTACTTTACAAAATAGTTTCCAAGTACTTAGCAAACATGATTAAACAGGTAGTCTTCTCTTTGGTCTCAAGCAATCAAAGCGCCTTCGTACTGGGATGCTTAATCACAGATAATGCTAGAATGGCGTTTGAGGTGTTCCAATCATTACACAAAAAGAGGGGGAGGAAAGGTTTCTTTGCACTCAAATTGGACATGAATAAAGCCTATGACTGAATAGAATGGAGCTTTGTAAAAGCAGTATTGGAGAAGATGAAGTTTCTCTAGAATCTGGTTCGAGGCATGATGGACTACGTATGCACGCCATCCTTCACCTTCACTATCAATAGAGGGCACAAAAGGAAGATGGAACCATTCAGAGGCTTGCGTCAAGGATGCCCGCTATCTTTATGTGCAGAGGCTTTTACCTCACTCATTACCAAGGCTGGATGGAGCAAGGACATTTATGGAATGAAATGCTCAAGAGGGGTACCGCGGATTAGCCACCTATACTTCACGGACAATTCCATATTATTTGCTAGAGCCACAGTTAATGAGGCATCATCAGTGATGGGAATCACACAAACATAGGAAAAAGCATCGGGTCAAAAGGTAAACATGCAAAAAACTTCCGATCTCTTTTCACCTAATGTTGACACTTCAATCAGACATAAGATAGGTACGTTGTTGGGGGTTGGATATGTCGATACAACATGACAAATACTTAGGCTTGTCGGCAATGGTTGGAAAGAATAAAAACAGAACCTTTGGTGCTTTGAAGGAAAAGGTGTAGATCGGAGAAGCAAATTCAATGGTGGAATAGGAAACTATTCTTTTATGCTAGGCAGGAAGTTATGCTCAAATCAATACCACAGGCTTTACTGACATACTTGATGAGCTTATTTAGGCTCTCAGGAAATTTATGTAATGAAATTCAAAGCTTAATAATGAAATGCTAATGGGGAGTGGGTGATGCTTAGAGGAAGTTGGCATGGGTTAAATGGAGTTCCTTATGTAAGTCGAAGATATATAGGGCAGAGATATATAGAGTTTCAACAAAAGCTTGCACACAAAATAGATTTGGAGATTGATCAATAACCTAGATCTAATGGTGGCACAACTTTTGAAAGATATATACTATAGATAGATTGACATCCTCCATGCAATCGACAAGCAAGTTAACTCCCACCTATGAAAGAGCCTCCTATATATGGGGTAAAGAATTAATAAACAAAGCTGCACAATGGAAAGTGGAAAACGGCCAACAAATTGGCGTATAGACTAACTCATGACTATGAAGGGAACGTAATTTTGGGTTATATGCACCTGCGATTGAAGGGATTAACCAAGTTCATGAATTACTAAATGATGATTGCCATTGGAACACTGAGTGAGTTAATTCTATCTTCTGTCCAACGGATATGGTGAATATTTTAGCTGTTCTAGTTGGCGGAGGGGAGGACGATCGACTTATTTGGCACTATACAAAGCAAAAAACTTATATCGTCAAGAGTGGCTACCATCTAAAGCATAAGGAGCTCGAAGTAATAAAAATTGGGGGCGTGGCTCTGAGTACATGGTGGAAAAATCTTTGGAAATTAACACAGAATGCAATCTTGACCATGGCAAACCTTGAGCGAGGGAATACAATAAGATGCCAAAGATGAAATGCTCTAAAGACGAATGCATATATCTTCCTAGAATGTGACTGGGTGAAGAGAGTTTGGAAGGTTTTGGGATGTTAGCAGGTTGTTGAAGGAGGAACTAGGAGTGGCGAGCCGTTGGACCTATTCAGTTTTCTTGCAACATTGCATATTGGAAGCCAACCGGGAGTTTTTGAATTTATATGCGTGGGATGTTGGGCAATCTAAAAAGCAAGGAACTTGATGAAGAATAGAAGGAAATTGAGTAATATCAATTGTGTTTGTGACTCTAACATAATACACCTTAATCCGCAATAGAAGAAGCAGACAAGTAAAGTTGTACCAGCGAGTTAACTAGGAAGGAATGAACAATTGAAAGAGGTAATCGACCGGGACTGATTTTGTGCACTGATGCAGCAATCAGAGAGTCGGAATGAGTGTTGGGTTTGGAATGAGTAGATGAAGAAGGAACTATTTTTTGTGGATTTGCAACTCGACGAGGGGGAATAGCAACTCCAAAAGTGGCGGAAGCATGGGCTTTAAGATAAGGACTAATGTTTGTAGAATGTCACAGCTTCTGATTAAAGGGTCAAACGTAATGCACTAAAGATTGTTCAGCTGATTGCAAAGGAACTCCCCAATACGTCTATCACTCTACTTCTTAGAGACATTCGTAGTAGATTGGTTAGTGCAGGGTGTGGATCTTGTAATCATATCTCAAAAGATCAAAATATGATGGGCCATTACTGTGCCACTAGAGCAACTCTTTTTGTCTCATAACATGTTTTGGATTGATTGTGTCTCTTTATTCTTATCCAATTGCATCCACTAAAGGATAAATTGATTATTAATGAAGTGTTTCCTTTTCCAGAGAAGAAAAAAAAAAAGTTGTTTTGGTTGTATTAATGAAGTTGCTAAAATAACTTTTTTAACAACTTGTTAACTTTGTGGTTAAAGTTAACAGCAATCTCAAGAACTCATATAACCAATCATTTCTATTTTCTTTATTTTTATAAGGATTATAGGTTATGAATTAATTTGACAATAGCTTATTCTTGAATTAAAGTTGAAATGTAATAGATAATTTAACAACACCAATGTGGATGCTCTAATGTTTAGATAGTTCTAACTACTACTAGGCATGTCAACGAGCCGAGCCAAGCCTGCTTGGTTCGCCTACATTTCAGCTTGATCTCAGCTCGAGCTTTTTTAATCCTAAGCTTAAAAAGCCCGATCCAAAGCCCAGCTCAGTTCGCTCAAGAAATTGAAGCTCGACCTGAGCTTTAGCTAGGCTTTTTCTGAGCCGGGCCAACTCAGATTTTTTTGACAAACATGATTTTATCAAAGGAAAGATAAAAGTAGGGTAGGGTAACTAATCCACCATCACATTACTTTTACATGAAATTACAAGATAAGCAATTAAATTATTACAAAAATAACCTTCTTCCTTTTTTTCCGAGCTTGAGGCTGGCTACATTCATTGTAGGCGGAGTTAAAATTGTATATGAATGAAACATTTCATATTCAATTTTTTAAAAAAAATACGTAAAATTTGTAAAATTAAAAGTAAAGAGATTTGAAACTTACGAATTAAGACGAGCCTCCAATATTTTGTTGCTCTAACTCTTCTGCTAATATACTATCCATTTGATCTTGCATATGTAATTCTCCAGATTCTCAATCTTTTAGACATATTAGAGCCTCTAATATATCTTCTTTAAGTCTTGATCATTTGTCGGTTAATATCCTACCACCTAAACTAAATGCAAATTTAGATGCTACTATCGACACTGGAGGAGTTAGTAGATCACATGCAATTTTTGATATAATTAAATATTGTCTTGCATTACACCTCCACCATTTTAGAACATCAAATGACTCCACTTCTTTAAGTGATAAAACACTATGAACATTTACTTGAAAATATGAAAATAACTCAATTTGAAAATTGCTATTTGTATTAGCAACACTTACCATGCCATACTCATATAAACTATAATTAGTTGAAGGAACATCTACATCTACAAACTCGCACGTTTCATTCAAAGATTCACCACTATAAGAAGCTTGGCTTTGAGAAGTATTACCTTGACCTTTCACTGCAGCATAATACATGTACATTTCTAATAAATAATTTACTATTTGTATAGAAGAAAATTCCAAATTCAAGTTTTGTATAATTCCTTTTACAAGAGAGTTAGTGCCTTTTAAATTAAATCAAGAATCCATCACAGAAGATAAAATAAATATCAAGGCAATTCCTCCCAATTTTTATTAAGCTTATCCTCCATTAAATAAATTACATCAACAAAATTAGTAGATATCTATACCTTCTAAATATTTTTGCAATTTTGAAAGTATATTGTAAAACAAGTGGAGTTGTAGGGTGGTAAACACCACTACACTCATTTGTAGCCACATAAAAAGGCTATAAAAAATTCATAATAGAAAATGCAGTAGACCATTCACAATCCTCTAAATTTTTGTCAGGTTCAAAAGTTTGTCGATCATAATAATATGCTGACATAACTTTTCATATTTATAACATGAACATACCTAAGATATGCACAGTTCCATCTATGAGGTACATTAGTGGCCAACGATTTCTCTTGTAAGTCATTCTCTATACATATACTGGTAAATGCTTGTCTTCGAGCGAGTGACACATTAAAATTTACTGCTAGTCTAATTTTTGCCAATTTATTTTTTATGTGTTCTAACCTACTTTGAACAATCAAGTTAAGAGTGTGACAAACGCAACGCTTGTGGAAAAAAAAAAACCTCCAAATATAGGACGAATATCCTGGACTAATCTTTCACCAACTAGTTTATTGATACTAGCATTGTCAAATGTAAAACTTCTAACTATGTCTTGCATACCGTATTCATCTATAATGCTTTTCAAAACTTGGTAAATATTAGTTGTATTATGAGGATATTCTACTATTCTAAATACAATAATCTTTTTATACATAATCCATATATTATCAATATAATGCGTAGTAGCTGCAATATAACACTTTTTGTTACGACTAATCCATAAATCATATGTATATGATATGACAATATTAAAATTTTTTAAGGCTTCTATGGCATCAAATTTTTTCCTAGCATATAAATTTACAATATCTACACGACATGTATTTCTAGAATAGGGCTTATACTTGGGTTGGAGATATTATCGCACAAGTTTAGTGAAATGTGAAGGGTCTACCATACAAAGTGATATTTCTTATGTAGTTATATATAAAGCCATTCCCTGTTGAAATGTTTCTTGAGAATAGACCCAATTGGAAATAACCTAACTAGAGCCATCAAATACAAATTGGCTTTGTCTTGGGTCCACGCCTTCAACCGGCCTCATTTTGTACGACCTTTGGATATGTCTAAGCAAATGATATGTGCTAGATCTAGATTTCCTACTAAGCTATTTACTATAATATTTGCAACATGCTTTCCAAATATCTATTCCATTTTGAGTACCAACATTTTTCCGTGTAAGTAGCATCCAAGTCGATTAGAGGATTTTTAGAAGCATTTTGGGCAAATTGAGTGCTTGAAGTACCCAAAATTTCATCAATTTGGTTGGTAAACCCATTTGTAACACTTACAATTCAAATATTTTTAGAAAAAAGTTTGAAAATATGAAACTAGAAAAAGGAATTTAGATTCTAATACGCGTAGATTGGCAAACTGTTCTCGTGATCGGAATAGAAAAGTAAATAAAATATTGTTATATAAAATGTTGTTGTAAAATGTTAGAATTTATAGATAAAAAATTAATCATTTTTTCCTTACAGTTTATACTATTTTTTTTCATCTTGAAACATTGCTCAAGATGAACGTTCTTATATTCAGAACATTCATCTTGAAGACTTGAACAATCTGAAATTTCCTTTGCATGTGCATACATGCAAAGGTATACATTTCCCAACTACATTTCCCAGCTACGCTACTTATATATACCATTTGATATGACATTTCCCAGCTACATTTCCTAACTACAAGATGTTTTTCCTTTTTGTGCTTTTATTTGATCAAACAATAAGCCATGTGAAATGGAGTGTGACTCCCATCACCCATCAAGTCAGATGGTCAGACTTTGTTTTTTTATTTTTTTTCTTTTTCAAAAGTTGGACACAGGCTTTGATGGCCTGACTGTACCGCCTATTTGGCCCGTAATTCGGGCACGCCCATCTTAGCCCGACGAGCCACACGGCCCAGCCGACTCATTATGCATCCCTAACTACTACCCTTTTCATATGATGTACAAAATTTATTTTACACTAAAATGAAAATAATAAAATATGTTAAATTAACAAATAAATTAATGGTTGGAATTGTGTTTCAATAGTTAAACGCTTACGTTACGAGTTGGAAGTCTCGAGTTCAAATTGCACATAATCTTTCCCTAATATTCATCCCCACTCTTTATATCTGAAAATAATATCTTGCCAGATGTTTGGCAGAATCTATACGGTCTGACGCCAATATGGCGAGAGATCATTGGGAACCTATATGTGAGTGTCTTATGGTATAATCTCACCAGAAATCTATGAGGCGATTGGGACTAACTTATATGTCTCGTTATGTGTGTGTCGTATTATTCCAACATTCACTTTTATACAAAAGGTGGTTATATTTGCAATGCTATTTTTACTAACACACTATAATATATGTACGCTAGTAAGTATTCTTCTGATAAGTAAATCACATTTCATTTACACATAAAACTTTATTTTAAAATAGAACAATACTATTTATCCAGACCCCAGTCTATTTGTTATTTCTTCATTAGTTATTGAGCAAATGAAGAGACCCATATATTTATATATATTTACTTATCCTCTAATATACTAATACCAACTAGACTGGAAATCGATCTCGAGTTTAAATAAATCGCATCACTCTTTAAAATAAAAGAAACGAGGGGGAAAACCATAAATTGTACACAACATTTCTCCTCTCGGCATTTGCCAAACTCCTTCATTTCCCTAAGCTAAGCAAGCAATTGAAAAGCATTTCCAATGTATAGTCATAATCATGAAATAAATTGACAATTGACAAAAATGTACTTACTTGACACATTAAATGCTTCAAAATCCCTAATAATAACTTGACAGATATACAATATTGACATTATTACATTGGAAGATTTTTTAAATGTAATATCAATATTCTTTGACACATATACACCTAAAACATTCCACTTTGACTTTGCATTGAAGATGCTCCAATTGTTATGTTAATGATCATATCTCATCAAACTGAAAAAGAGAATGAATTTAATAATAAGCCTCGTTATTATGTAATTTAATTTAAATTGATTAATAAGTTGACCCATAATAATTGAGTATCTCATGCCTAATTATGATTAGATTTGTCATTGAATTTCTATTTCAAAGAAAAAATAAGAAAAATTTACCCCGCCATTCTGGGCACACTTGTTAAAAAACCCTGCGAAAAATTTGGTCGGAGTTTAGCAAGCCCATTTAATTTTTAAATTTACTTATTTATTTATTTATTTGTATATACTTCTTCACATGGTTATTTGTTTTAACTTTATTTTAAATTTAAACGGGGCATGTGTGGGGAGGAGGACCTATAGAGTTCAAGCTAATTTGATTCTATTTTGCCATCTTTAGAATTTAAATTGAAATAATATTTAGGAACAAAATGAATTCAATTAAGAAATGGAACAATTTCTAAAATGGCAAAAAATGGAAATCAAAGTTCAAAAATGTCACTCTTAGAAAACTAGTTCAAAAAATTCTAATTTTTATTACAAAATTACATGAAAGCCTTTCAGCAATAATTAGGCTAAATTAGTGCATGTACTTGGCTAAAAGAAATTTTCAATCCACGATGGATAATAACCTATAGTTATTGACAGTTGATCTGTGTTTCTCTATGCATACTCCCTAGAATTCTATACAGTTTGATAAAAAAAATATTTATATAATTTATCTGCGTATCCTGACAATTAACCGCGATAATTCTTGACAGTTTTCTGTATATCTATACAGTTAAACTGTAAATCTGAACAATTAGATACTATAAATCTAGACAACTTCGTTTCTCGATAGTTGAGACATCGCCGTCTGTATGTGTAGGCCACGCACGTGACGCGCTGAGGAATTTCGGTCGCAAATTAGTGCGTCTGGTCCCATCTCGGCATTCTGAGCAACTTTTCCTTCTGCATCGACATTCCTACCCTATCACTACATATCTGACGATGAACCTGTAATACAAGTCTTGATTTGAGATTTCTTCAATGATGAAATTCTACGCTTACGGGGCAATTTGGGCATTGTTTAGCAGATGTCAAGAAAGATTTTGATGAGTTCAATTGCTTAGATTAGTGCCAGAATGAAGAGATCAAAGAACCGGGGCTTTTAAAATTTTGTGCAAGATTAATTGCTTGCATATATTTAAAAAGTGGACATTTTTTAACTTGACATATTAGAAGTGATCATTTTTTGCAATTTCCTCTTATTTAAAAAATATTACTAAATCAATGTTTCGAAGGCAAATTTGTCCACAAAATTAGAAAAGTGACATATTTATACATGTTTTAAAAGGGGTCTATTTTTACACATGACATTTTCAAAAGAGACCTTTTTTGCAATTTCCTCTTAAGAAATTATTGTAGATATTATTTTAGGACCAAATTAAATTCAATTTCATCTCATATCAGTTTCTGTGATACGTTAATTTATAGCTCAATCGGATTGGAGGTTCTTTCCATTCATTCGTTAAGTTTCTTTCCTAGTTTTTGAGTATAAATGCAGCAAATCAATGTATACTCCATGCTAACGTTTTTTCTCTAGACTAGTGACAGCAGATGCATTGCACACGTCGCCAGTCATTAAATTTAAATGGTAAAGGAGAAAAGATATGCTATCATTATTTTCCTCGTTGAAAATCTCCATGTAGTAAATGAAGTGAACATATGTGCATGAAAATACAGGGGCATCCATGTATATATGCCTGTTTAGCTATAAGGGAATAATAAAGTTCCTCACATTAGAGAAATGTAACCATTGTCTGCAAAATCTAGATCACTAAAACACGGACAAACAAAAGCTCCAGCAAACTTTCTAAAACTTCCTTGTGACCATCTTTTGTGATCAGTTGTTTGAATAGACCTTATCCATATCTAAGTCCACTATAACCCCATAAAGAAGAATACAATGTTGCCATGGAGTCAAGAAAGAAAAGGCTAACCATCCTAAATCTTCAATACACAGCGTACCTGGTTCCTGTCAGTGTCGGTGATCAATGAAGCTTAATTTCCTTAACAATGACACATTTTGTCCCTTAAATTTTAAATATGCATGTTTTTCTAGCTCTCTAAAATGACATTATACAATGGTGAGAATGGTGAAAATGAAATTGAAGCCTAGAGAATATCTTATCGAATAACAGTCAAAAGGAAGTAAGTTTAGTCTGTCTAAAAGTCATTAATTAAGGCACCAAAATGGATACAGTAGCCCAATGTATTATAACACAATTAGTCATTCACCATTTCTTCACTAAAATGATAAGACAGATGAGCAAAATAAAAGTCTTAATTTTAGTTTCACCAAATGAATTAACCCATGCACTCAGTAGTTCTAACTTTTTATTTATTACCCCATTAAGAGAGCTTAGAGGAAAAGGGATTTCTATAGAGAAGACATGTTCTAAATTGTGTTCAAGCTTTCTTAGTGCCACTGCATATGCACCTACCGGCTCCAAATTACCAACGTCATCTAATAAAGCTCTACCTGGTTAGAAAATCATACGGCAGTGTACATGAGGGAACATTATCACATTTCAAAGGTAGCAATTTACTGGAGATGCTGGGCGATCTCAAGAATCTCCATCATAAATAATATGCTCGCTTTACATATATCTTTTCATAGAAAGCATATATGTGGCATTTCAATTCATAATAAGCATGTCAAGAACACTTTCCATAGTCACAAATAGGCTTTGGAAAGTTCAAACAGTGCCAGAGAAAATGGTGACCAAAAAATTTAAAAGTCACTGACCGTAAACATTCAAGAAAGTGTGGTATACTGACTTCCATTCAGCTTGTTCAATGGAAAATTTTCAGATTTCTGCACATTTTCAAGTACAATTTGTAAGCTACATCACAACATAAAAAAGTGAAATGCTCGAATTAATAACATCCTGTAAGGTTTAGATCCCAAATTTCATACACACTCTTCCTAGACCTTCACAGTTTTATTTCATTTCAAAATAATAATTCATCCATGCATAAAAAGCTATAGGAAAGCGGAAATCACTTTCACCAGATTTTTTTCCCCTTCTAATATTGTTCAATAAGTAAAATTTGTTTATTTATTTACATAATCGTTTTTAACTAATTTGTGAATCACTTTTTGGAGAAAGCTCCATACTAAGCAAAGAAAAGATATGAAAAGAACCTTCATAAATCTAGCTTATAACAAGAAAATGGGTAATGTTATTTCTATTCTCTCTCATAATAAAGTCAATCAATTTCTTTCTTTTTCTTTTTCCTTTTTTTATCCTTGGGAAAATTAAAAACCAATTATGTATTTATTTCAAATAGAATGAAGGGCATGTAACTGAGAATAATCAGAAAAGTCAAACTCTATAGTTAATGATGAGAGAGAAGAAGTAAGCACAGAAGTTTTACAGTATGTAAGTTTTACATTCCAATTTTGCTAATACATAAAGTTGATGTAAGTTTCGTGGAGATATGCTTTTGATGTTTAATAGTGCAAGTACAATGTTCTAAAATAAGCAACTTTTCACTGTAATTTATCAAGAAAAATTACCTTTCAAATATCTTCCAACAGTGGCAGATTATTCAAGCTAATGAATACACATATATAAATTCAGACGTGTGCTCTTCCGATCTTAAAACTTAGGCACTATACGTTAACAAAAATTCATTCAAAAAAGTGGCTAAAAAAAACATAAAATCCACAAACAACTTCCAATTGGAGGGAACGCAGATTAGGCGACAAGATCTTTACTGTTACAATATTGAAAAGCCAATGTAATTTTAGAATAAATGAGCTAAGAATACTTGGTATTAGACAACAACGTTTCCTAGAATTGCTGAATCATATCTCCCTGACATAGTCCTCAAACTTGGAGCATTACTACAATCTATCAAGACTACCCCTTTGGAACAAGCAATGCCACAACTTAAATAAATAATAATAAGATATTTAAAAAGTCTCCTTTAGTATTATACTATAAATAAAAATAATAATAACTATATACATAAATTCTTGAAGAAAATTGGCCAACAATGGAAAAGATCACCTATTCTCTCCTCTATTCTTGGAAATCCATATAAGCAATTGCAAGATCGCAGATTGACGGAACTACATGGAAGAATTTGGTAGTTAAAGATTGAGGAACAAACCTGGAAATAAATAAAATAATGAACAAAGAGAATCATGCCAAACTACTAAATGGAAACAAACTGAAGCAACAAAGAAATATAATTAGTAGAAGTAGTACACTATTTTAGTATCAGTTTTGCTCAAAGAATAAATACACACCGAAGAAGGAATATGGAAATACCCAAATTAATAGGCTTTGTAGGGCCATTTGATGCAACGTGTAAATCTCTATTGCGTGAAATGGACTGTGGTGGTTCAGATAATAATTGAATTCCAAAATAGACATCTCATATTAGTTTTTCAGAGGTTATGATTAGGCAACACGTGTAAAGATTCTTACTCAGGTATCTGTCACAGAAATACTTAAGAGCTTCCATGGTCCGCATAAATAACCATGATCAAGATCAATGCCTTGGATTTGAACATTTATTCTCTATGCTTAAACCTTTTGTAGATTGGAAACACTTTTGAGTTTCAGAGAACCTCTATAACAAAGATATTGTTAAGCACAGCTATTCTCCAGGATCATATATTTCTACCACTTCAAAAAATTCTAATTCCAAGAAAATGCCATGATATTGAATTAGAATGTTCTTTATGTTGTTAATATAGAATATCTAGGTCAAGATAGTAGTCCTAGGTGTGGAACTTCCTCATTTAGCTGCAAGGATTATATATAATCTCAACTTATTTATTCAATTGTAGTTGGATTCTCAATTCAGGGATGATATATTATTACTTCGGGTATGAAATTCCAAAACAAATTTTGGATAGCATAAGAATGCTCTGCACACATACCCAAGGTTCACAACATTGAAGCCAAACATACTTACTCAGATCGTCCATTATATTGAAGAAAAGCAGTATCAATAAGCTAAAATCCCAATGTTTCTACGAACATCATACAAATTCTAATTGAGATAAATATACTCCAGAACTAAATTTTTTAGGACGACAACAAAATTCCAAGGAGAAAAAAGGAAGGGAGGAAGCACTCACATGCAACACAATAAAGGCCAATAAAGGCTATCTCCCATGGATGAAATGAAAAGCTTTATACTGCATTGGACTTATCACTTTGTATACTCAACATGCAACATCAAAATAAGTAAAAATCCCGAAAAAAGATTATATAAAATGGAAAATGACTCACTAAATGATAGAAGACCACTGAGAAAATCAACTGAGAAACCCAAAATCGGAAAATGTTTCTACGAATAACATACAAAATTGAGATAAATATATTCGAAAACTGAATTTTTTAGGCCAACATCAAAATTCAATGGAGAAAAAAATGGGGAAAAAAGCACTCACCTGCAGGTTGCAACACAATAAAGGCTATCTCTCATGGACAAAATGCAAAGCTTTATACTTCATTGGACTTATCACTTTCATTTACTCAGCATCCAACATCAAAATCAGTAAAAATCCCAAAAAAATTATATAAAATGGAAAATAACTCATTAAATGATAGAAAACCATTGAGAAAATCAACTGAGAAACCCAAAATTGGAAGTTAAGATTAACAGCAAGAATTTGGAGAAGAAAACTGGAGAAATAATCAATTTTTGTGGCCGGAACAGGAGAGGACCAGAGAGCACCAAGCGTGGAGACAATTGTGAAGATTCTAGAGAGAATTCTGTGGCCCAAATAAGAGCTTGAATAGAGATATCAGGCAATTGAAGGGAGGGTATTTTTGGAAAGCCGGTGATATTTTTGACGAAACTCACACTTTTTTAAGGGAGGAGAAGTAGTGATATCACATGGGTACGGATTATTGATCTCTGATATGTGGCAAATTCTCCATATCGCTTGCTAGCAATTGTACTTTCGTGTTTGGACGAGCGTCTTAGATATGTGGAATTCAAAGAGTTTTTGGGCAACGAATGGAAATTTGAATTACTCTCTCCATCTCAAAAAAATAGTCCATTTACTATATTGAATATGTATTTAATTTTTAATTTTTAATTTTTATATATACCCATAATTAATTATTATTCAACTACCTATGCATTGAAAGTATTTCAAACAATTAATAAGACACAAGGATATATGTGATAAAATAAAGTAAAATTTAATGTTTTAATTATATTAACAATAGTTTCTTTATCTATATATGTTAAAATAACTACTGGACTATTTTTGTGGGAATGAGGGAGTACTTAAACACCTTCTAGCAAAGGAAAAGGTATTCAACAAGTTGAAGATCTTTGCACGGATAAATAGAATTTACATCGCAACAAGACAATAGACATATACGAGGAGTGGTTGTGGCTAGAAAGACAACTTTTCTCTTCTTTTTCTCTTCGTCAAGATAAGACTTGATCAAAATTCTTGGTTGATGTAATTTCGAGCTCGATTTCAGCCAACCATGAAACTGCTACACATTCATTCACTATTAGTGCATTGGTATTCACTATTAGTGCATTATTATCCTAACATGGCAAAAAATTAAAAGTCCTTTGAAAAGCTTGTAACTTTGAACTCGCTTATGATTTTAGGTGATATGGATGTGGTCGTACCTATAACTTAAGCTATTAGGTTAAGTGGTTCAACCATAGAAGTGCGACCAAATCCTCAAATTTGCATTATGTTCCTAAATTTTTACATTGGTGAGGCAATTTTTGCTTCTCTTCTAGAGAGAGACATTGGTTCTTAAATTATCTAGAAAAGATGGCTGAATTAATCGACGAACAATTTGACTGAAAAGGGCAACATTTTATTTTAGTTGTTTGGCAATTTGTTTCTTATTGGGTCAAGAAAAGCGTGTTCACTAGTTAAATTGTGCTAGGAAGTTGACAAGTTGATTTTGATTTCTTGAAGGAGTTGACTCCAAAGGTCAAGGATTTTAAGTAGATTTTGAATAATGCTTGAAAAAATGGACCATGTCCATATATGAAAAGAGAGAGAACGAGACTTTTTCAGGTGTCCCATTTCTTTTTTTTTTCAATTTTTCTTTTTTTTTTTTAAATCACTTTCTATCTCTCTTATTATTCTTTCTACTCACTTTTTCTTCCTCAAATCTCGTGCAAAATCTACAAATACACTTTCATCCTCACCACTTCTACTACTATTTTATTATTATTATTTTGAATTTTTTTCTATCTCTCTTATCTTTTTTATTTTTCCCTTTTTTTTTCTACATCATTTTTAATTAAAATAATCATCTTCTCTCTCTTTCCTCCAAATCACCACAAGACTAGAGATGCTCTAACAATGAGATGTAGAAGGCTACCATATCACTTATTAGAAGCTAATTCGAAATCTATATAGGCTATAGTGGCGGGTTGAGTGGATATTTAGGCCGAAATAACACCATAGCCAATTTAGAGGAGAGGTGCTTCAGGCCTCAGTTGAAGTATGTTAGCAATATAATCAGAAAGTGTTACACTATATATTAACTATCCAAAGGTCAAGTGTGGAACATTTACCTTTTCCTGTTGTTCATGGCAGGATTTGGCCATAGATTCTAAACTTGGATTGCCACATACCCAACCAAGTGTTCGTTCTATTTTTTTTTGTTTTTTTTTTCTTGAGAGGTTTTTGAAGATCGCTAATTTCGTTGCTTGTAGGAAATCATCCAATGCATCAAATATCGCCAACTTTTCTCAAGAGAAGTTGTTTGATTACATGGGATCCTTAAATTCGTTACTTTCAATTGAGATACAAAGTCTATGAGCCACTTCTACACTACCTCGAAGAAGTTGTTTGGGATGAGTTTGAATAGAAGTGGCACTACTCACCCAAATAGAAGGGTAGACCAATGATCAACTAAATGCTGGTAATTATATGATGAGAAGTATGTGTATAGATAAACTGAAGCAGTGGGATCTAACCTCGCCACAAGTAAATCTACATATAAAAATAGTACTAAAGGCAAGTTATCCTTTGCTATTGTATTTATAGAAGTCCTTATAATGCAGTATATTTGATGAGTTAGGCAACTACAGATTCTCATAGGCTGTGTACAGATAATTCAAGGAGGATTATGTAATGATATCTTTTCTGAATGAGAGCAATTACCTTAGGTACATAAGTAAATAAACTAAAGTCAAATAAGTATGGTCCTTTTAAGGAGTTTAAACCGATCAATAATAATGCTTATCTGATTGATTTGCCGACTTCTAATAAAGTTGTGTCCTTTTTAACGTGGTTGGTCTATATGAGTTCCATTAGGATGATGAGCTGGGGACGGATCTAGGTGGAGCTCGGTCCAGTTCCAGTGCAAGTCCTCACTCCAGACTCCCTGCGGCTATTGATTTCAGTTATACAATTGTTTCCAATTTTGAAGAATCTGGGTCTCTTAGATCGAATTAGGGATGTATTGATTATGGTGAACTTCTGTTGATCTCATTGGTAGGTTGTTGGTTGTGGTTTGATGACCATATCGGAGTTGTCATTTCTCACTTCCATTGGCAGCATGTTGAATAGATTGGGAAGAAGAGGGCTTTGTGTAAATTTTTAAATTGCACATGAAGGACTTAATTTTGAGTTCTTTTTATTTTGAGCTTTAAATTGTAAGTCTTGTTATGTTTGACTCTTTGAAATAACATTAGAAGCATATGAAATGTAATATGGTGATACATGAGATGGAAGCAATGCAACAATTAATTCCAAAATAATGCTTACTTAAGGAAAGTGTCATTACCTAGGATTTATTAGCTACAGTAAATTTTTCTTTCTTTAATTTCATTTCACATTTCAATATTTGCAATTTATAGTTTACATAATTTGAAATAGTGACATCTTAGTAGATAAAGATAAACTAAGAATATAAAAATCATTCTGTTTATAGTCATTTTAAAGGTCATCTTGTATTTGATGTTAAAAATTTACATGCATCATTATTATAGTAATTGTATGTGTTTAATTTGTATTATGAAATTTATTCCCAGCCATTAATGGTAGATTAAAAAAATTTTCGAACCCCTGAGAAGGGGGCTTCGCCACCCTTTTCAACACCCAATAATTTCTGCTCTACTTTCAACTCGGTCTAATACAAAATCCTAGGTCCGTCCCGTGCTGCTCTATCCACACTGTAACCCGAGGATTAAATTCTTCAAAAAGTTGAGAAACTAATATAGAACAGATAGTTGAGTAGATCAAGAAAGAATTGGAGTGAAAAGGGTAAAATTGTAATTTAATAGTTTGATACTCAATCTCTAGTTTAGGTTGATGATGCCATTTCGGAAGCAAAACAACAAAAGTATGCTTAGGAACAAAATTGTGTCTAAGTTCACATGTAGGCGGCGAGATTGTTAGCAGGATAAAAAAATGGGGGGAATTTTTTTTCTTTCTTTCTTTCTTTTTTTTAATAGGGAAAAGCTGTTTGTACATCACGAATGGCTAATTGGTACTACATAACCCTATCCTTTGTTCTTTTTTTGCCATCTAAAGTCATCCTTTCAATCTTGGCATTTACAACCCTAAATTCCACCTTCTTTGCACCATCTAACCCCCGCTGTTAATCTCTGTTAAAAGCTACCATTAATCTATCATTTCCATACATCTTGTCACTTATCAACAAATATTATGAAGGGTATTGATGTCCACAAATATTACCCTTAAATTGCCTCCTGCTAATTAAAAAATTGGCCATATTACATTTTATGTGCCTACATATGTGTGTGTGTATATATATATCCATAACAAATTAAATTGAATGTTTTCACCCACATTAAATATTTTTTTACCAAAATACATATAATTTAAATAATTGTTTCCTAATATTCCCCATATCATCATATGCTATAAATTTGTCCACTTCTCCAATCGTAATTCATTTAACAATAACTAACATTTCTACATAAAGCGACTTCATTCAAAATAGTATGGAACAAACCAATGAAACCAACCAATGAAAAGATTTCTCGCACTTATGGAAGGTTGAAATTCGATCAATTACACAATGTAACCATCCAATTGTACAAGATTAACACTAATTAAAGAAACTTATAAACCAATCCAATTCCGCCTACTACACAATATAATCATCAAGTAAGGAAACCTACCAGTAATTAAAATATGTTGCAAGCAAGATAACAGTGCATCACTTGTCACACACTTTGTAGTTGACAACCATGAACGAAATTATGCATTACCCTAAGTGTAGGTTTTGACATGTCAATAAAAAGACTTTGTAAGACAAAAAGTCATTACTCCTACACGCTCACTGATCCCTAAGGGTATGTTCTCTTTATATTTTAGTATTCAGTTTTGAATTTATTTTTAGCCTTATCTTTCAAGATTAAATATGAAAGAAATGAAGAAAAGAAGGATTTCTTTTCCTTGTTTTCAGTATTTTCAAATTTTCACGGACATCCAGTTTTTCATTTTACTCTAAACATGTCTTTTTCATCTTTTACCAACTTTAGATCCCTATTGACATAAATGGCATACTCATTCACCTCATCTATAAGAATTCTCTTTGACTTAAAGACTTGATATATAGCAGCATAAACAACTTGAAATTCTCTTAAGTAAACAAAAATGAGAATGAAGAGGAGGATAAATGTTCAGTGAATGCTATAAGTTAATTTTTAAGTTGATTTCCTTACTAGTTCTAAAATGAGGCTCAGTCATATCAGTGCTCAGGTTATAAACATGTTATCTAGGCCTCTTTGTACCACAAAACTCCTCTTGTTCACTAGCTAGGATCTCCAATTCATTAGAGTCTCTATAGTCTGAGTCTTCTGTTGCTATCACATCTCTATTCAGGTCTCTCAAGCCCAAGTCAATGTTCACATTTCTATTTCTGATCTCCTCATCTTGAATTTCTTCAGCATCAATCTCATAATCAGAATCTTGCATGTCAAAAACATCATATTGGGCTTGATCTATATTTTATTCCCCGTTGTCAGTTTCTTCTTCTCTATGTTGTTGCTACCTAGGTTGCATTCATTTTCATAGGACATCTCAGCTCTTTCACTAATATCATTTTGAGGCACTCCAGACCTGCAAAACCTTGTTCCCAATGATTCCATACGACCCGATGTTCTTCATCCAACTCTTCAATACGAACAACAAAAATAAAATTAATAAAAGAACTATATATAAAATGAAGTATGTATGCTAGTGACTTAGAAAGGGTACCCTTTTAAGTTAATCTTGGTTTGCCCTTTTATTGAACAAAAGTGAGGTATTTTTTCTGTGATAGCTTACGTCTAATAGCCCAATAAGACAATTTTCCCCTAGTTTTCTAAAGATAATGACAATGGTGATAGTTTTATAAAGATAATGACAGTAGCAATTTTAACAGAGTACAAAACAACACCCAACGTAAAAATGAAACACAAACAAAGGCATCGAACCAAAGAAAACAAAAGGCAAGATCAAAGATAATCAAAGACCAAGAACAAAAGTAGCCAAAACAATATAAAGAAAGACCACTAAAACACCAATAGAAAAGCATACAAGACACTGTATGAAGCAAGCTAATTCAACATATATGCAAATAATTGAATGATTACTGAGAACGATGTTTCTAATACTATCTAAGAGGGGGAATTTACCATAGGACTTTATTTGGATACTATTTAAATATTTATCAACCAATTTAAATTTCAAATTTTACACACACGGCAACACACCATTGAACCACCTCTTTGATGTGATATAAGTTTTCACATCATTCTAATTATTAACTCCATATTACACTATTACATTGCACCACCGATCTCAAAATTTGAATTTTAAATCTATTTATAAACAACTCCATTTTTAGATTCTTGTTTTGCCAAACATATTGTAAATTGGTGATATTTCACTGTTAAGCCTCATTCTCGGACCAATATCCATCATTGAACAAGAAATCACTTATCAGATAACAGTGATTTTTTATTGGACTTTATAATTCTTCTCTCATGATTTTAAGGATTTTGAAGTTTCTGTAGTTTGGTCTTTTGTGGAAGTTCAATTGCCAAGTTCATTTGATTTTAGTATGAAAATGACCATGCTACCCTTTTGATTATTCAAGCGCGAGAGATAATTTCTGCTTAGGAGATGTGGAAATGGTAGGTTTTATCGGAGATTGACGGTGGTGTTAAATGGTGCAAACAATGTAGGATTTCACAAAAAGAGCAAATGATATGGTTATATGCCGCCAATTAGCCCATTAAAAGGAAATTGAATGGAGCTTCATCACCTATATGACACCCATCTAACAAGTGCCATGTAGGTGATTAAACTTTATTTTTGGAGTTTGATCAATCTCTTTAGAACAATTGGTGTGAGGCACAGATCAATTTTTTAAAAACAAACACAAGGCCCCTACTTTTGCTAAATACAACAAATTCATCCATATTCTTTGGAAAAATTAGCATGAAAGATACCTGATAATGTTTCCATTCAAATTCACTGTTAAGTGTTAATGGTGAAGAAAATGACATTTTTTACTCTTTAATGGAAAGTAAATAAATAAATAAATTATTTATAAAAAAGCAAATATCTCTTTTAAAAATTGTGAAAAAATAACCGAATTTCTAAATGGTCTTGTAAAACGGAGGGCGAGGAATAACAGTCTAGATACAGTTGAGAATACAAGTAATAATGGACATGATATGTGCAAATGAGTCAATCTCCCATGGGTGTTAAACTAAAGCGTCGGCCATCCACCTTTACTACCCAGGATCACTATAAATCAGTGAAGAAAAGTCATATGGAGAGTATGGATAACTCTACTTCCTTTGATAAACTGGCGAGCCCTACCAAGCAGGGCTGCCAGAGTCAACGAATTGCTTAATGTGGAACGTACAGGATGTGGAGAACCCTGTTATGCTCAACACACTACAGAAATATATCCGCAGCTATTCCGAAGTCCTTGTCTTCCTCTCGGAAACAAGGCTATTTGGCATAGAAGCTACCAATTTTAAAATGAAGCTAGGATTTCAGCTTAGATTCTCAGTGGATTGCAGAGGAAGGAGTGGTGGACTAATACTCCTATGGAATGATGACATCACAGTGAATATCCAGCCATACTCCCGTGGCCATATTGACTCCTATATTAACAATAGAGTGAGGTGGAGGCTTACTGGATTCTACGGCCATCATAGGAGAGAATATCGCCATCTTCTCAGAAAACTGCGGCCACTTAGCTCACTACTGTAGATTTGTGGTGGTTATTTTAATGAAATTCTAACTCTCAGTAAGAAAGCAGAGCGTTCGGACAGAACCTTGACTCAAATAGAAGCCTTTAGAGATGCAACATTAGACTGCCTTCTTTCTGAAATACTTTTCTTGGGTCCTCCTTTTACATGGAATAACAAGAGAAATGGCATCCACTTTGTAGAAGAAAGGCTAGACAGAACCTTCCTTGATGAAAATGCTAAGCGGCTGTTCCCAAATGCTCTTATCTTTCACCTTGATTATCTTGGCTCTGATAATTCCATTGATAAGGAGAGAACCCTGTAACAAAGGTAAGAAGTGATTTTGATATGATCCTTTTTGGAAACGTGAAACAAGGTACTCTGATGTTGTTCAATCTGCTTGGATAACACATATTGTGAGGAATATAAGCCTAAACCCGGCCCAGCATTTGAGTGATGTGTTGGAACTTTGTGGAACTGATCTTTTGAACTGGAGAAAGCAAGAATTTTGTGGATGGCGCCGTGAGTTGGAGGAGGCTAAGAGACAGCTTAAGGAGTTGTACAATAGTAATAACCCGGCTTACCATATGGAGGATGTTAAGCATTTAGAGGCCACAATTTTCAGATTGAAGGAGAAAGAGGAGCGTTACTGGAAGCAAAGATCCCAAGCTGGCTGGTTAAAAGAGGGAGACTACAATACTTGATTTTTCCCAACGAGGCTTCTAATAAGAAATGTAGGAATGCCATATGCAAGATACGAAATGAGGAAGGGCTTTTGGCTGAGAAAGATGATGACATAGTAGTTTTATTTCAGCAATATTTTGTGAACTTATTTGCTTTGTCTAAACCGCTTGCTGACCAAATTGAGGCTGCACTTGAAGGAGCCACCATCAAGCTTGAAGAAGGTATGGCTTCTATCCTTGATTAGGAATTCACTAAGGATGAAATAGAAGGTGCTATCTTGAGTATGGGTGCCTATAAAGCCCCTGGACCAGATGGATTCCACGTATTATTCTATCAGTCATTGGGATCTCTTTGGGGATACTATTACTGATATATGTTTGAAGTGCCCTAATGAAGGGATGTCACTAGGAGGGATAAGCTGCACATACATTGCCCTGAATCCAAAGAAAAGAGGAGCGACACTGGTAACTGACTTTCGACCGATTAGCCTTCGTAATATGCTCTACAAGATAGTATCTAAAGCTGTGGCTAATAGGTTGAAAGGGGTCCTTCCATCCCTGATTTCAAATGACCAAAGTGTGTTCATTGCTGGACGAAATATTACAGATAACGCTATTGTTGCTTTAGAATGCATGCATTGTTTGAAAAAGAGATGCAATGGCTCTAAGGGTTTTCTAGCTCTTAAACTTGACATGAGCAAGGCATTTGACCGAGTTGAATGGTGATTTTTAATCGGTGTTATGGACTAGATGGGGTTCTCTAATAGGTGGAAGAATATGATCATGAATTGCATATCCACATCTAGCTTTGAAGTACTTGTTAATGGTCAAGCGTATGGGAACTTCAAGCCTACAAGAGGACTCCGCCAAGGATGCCCTCTCTCCCCGTACCTCTTCCTCTTAGTGGCCGAAGCCTTCTCTGGACTTATAAGGAGAGCGGAGTTGAATGGAGAGCTCATGGGGCTCCAGTGCACTAGACATTGCCCATGAGTCAGCCACCTATTCTTTACTGATGACTCCTTCATCTTTCTTAGGGCTAACAGGTCAGATCTTTATCTTTTCATGCCCATTCTAAACACTTATGAATCAGGATCTGGTCAAAAAGATAATTTGTAGAAATCTTCTTGTATGTTTAGTCCTAATGTATTAGAGGTAGATTGGAATTTTATTACGAATATATTACAGATAGGAGATAGAGAATTTCATGATGTTTACCTCGGTTTTCCTATTTTAATGAGTTAGAGAAAGAATACATGCTTTGCAATACTACAGGAGAAAATCTAGAAAAAAATACGTGGTTGGAGGCACTCCCTATTTTCAATTGGTGGCAGGGAGGTCCTTATCAAATCTATTCTACAAGCCATTGCTTCATATTTGATGAGCCTATTCAAGCTTCCAGGTTCTTTAATTTCAAATATACAAGCAGATATGACAGTTCTGGTGAGGTGGCGATATGATACGACTAAGAAGGTCCACTGGACAGACTGGGAGATCTTTTGCTCGCTTAAAAGTCATGCCGGATTGGGAATCCGGAAATTTGGAGCTTTCAACAAGGCCATGGTGGCAAAACAAGCATGGAAACTACACATCTGATCCCTCTTCTTTAGCTACACAATTGCTTAAGGGAAAATATTATCCTACATCTTCTTTCCAGCAGGCTAGGTACAAACTAGGAGACTCCTACTTATGGAATAGCATCATATGGGGCAATGAGATCATTGACGTCGAAAGCCAGTGGTGGGCGGGTAATGGGAAGAACATTAATGCATTCTTAGATCCCTGGCTACTTTAGAATCCTTCCTTTCTCCCTATTACCAGACCACCTAGCAGATGTTATAAAGTTGTATATCTTTTTTTTAGCTTATGGCGCTTGGAATACTAGGCTGATTGATGATATTTCCCTTCTTGTTAACAGTGAGGCAATATTGAAACTTCCATTTGGAGATCGCTCTCGCCCAGATAAAATTATTTGGCACTTTGAGAAGAGTGGCACGTAAAGTGGATACAGACAAATTACCTCTTGCTGTATACCAACCCTTGACCGAAGCGTCGGGTACTAGCTAGATACTGTGGATTCATATGTGGAGGCTTGATTTACCTCCCAAAGTACGAGTATTCGGATGGCGACTCTTTTACGATGCTTCACCTACTAGCATCAATCTCTGTTCCAAAGGGATTAGAGCACAAAGTAATTGCCATTATTGTGGTGCACTAGAAACTACTACACATGTTTTATTTGAATGTGATATGGCATGCTCAGTGTGGAAGGCACTGAAGTTGTGGGCAAGTGTCAAAAAATATAGGGATGGTCTATCAACTAAGGATATTGTGCATGACATTATGACCCACATGGATGAAGAAAGTATTACTTTGATATTGGTGGTTGCATGGTATTTATGGTTCAACAGGAATAAAGCCACAC
The DNA here is from genome assembly GCA_963692815.1 of Nyctanthes arbor-tristis. Classification (NCBI taxonomy): domain Eukaryota; kingdom Viridiplantae; phylum Streptophyta; class Magnoliopsida; order Lamiales; family Oleaceae; genus Nyctanthes; species Nyctanthes arbor-tristis. Next base: position 77,860 of record CAVNYN010269608.1, read on the forward strand.
CCGGTAACCCAGTACGAAACACGGTTCTCCTTGTTCATTCCATTGAGGACTTTGTTCTACACCAGCCTGGTAGAGGCTCAACAAATATTAGTATTGAAAGGGAATCAAACAGTGGTCTTTGGCGCGAACCAGCTCCCGGAGGACTCAAACTTAACGTTGATGCTTCTGTATAGGAAGGAGGTAACGTCTATGCAGTAGGTGCTATGGTGCGTGATGATCATGGAGTGATGGTTGGGTGTTTAGCAAAGAGGTTTAGGGGATTGCCAGCTGTGGAGATGGCTGAGAGTATGGCACTTCTTGAAGGGCTCAAATTTGCACATGGCAACCATTAGAGAATCACCAATATTGAGACGGATTGCTAAAGCTTAATCTCTTACTTGAACTCCAACTTTGAATTCCATCCATTCTTTTCCATTCTTCATGTGATTAAATCTCTCATGGCAAATATGGATTGTGGGTTGTGTACCTTTATTCGTCGTTCGGGAAATAAAGTTGCCCACTCCATTGCCACCTTTTGTTTAGCTTCGGGTCTTACATGTTATTGGACTGATAGATGTCCTTATCTTGTACATTCTATTATGGTTGATGAAATGAAATAATGAGCACTTTTCTCTTCAAAAAAAAAAAAAAAGGTCTTGTGAAATGTATTTCTATCTTGTATTTTGGACAACTCTGAAAATTTACCCATGCTTTGGAATTTTTTTTCTCCATATCAACTAGTATTTAGTATTATCATATCATCTATTTCTTGCCTATTTAAATTTGGGATATGTTCAAAAGATTTTATCATATCTACATGCAGCTCTTTCTTGTTTAAGAGACCGATTCCATTCCCTTACAATCCCCTAAAATATTTCAATAATAATAATAAACAATTCAGCCGAACTCGGGTTTTATAACTATGGGTATTATTGCAATTGTTTCACAAAAATTTTGTGTTGCGATTGATTTCAAGAAATTTGCTTAGGATTATTCGCACATCCAAATTTGTTTCCTTTTTATGATCTTTTGTCAATTTTCTTGCTTTTTGCTGCTATATTTCTATTTATCATTTTTATATTTAATGTAAAGAGACAAAAATGTCATTTTTTTTAACGACAAGTTAGATGAAAAATGTTTGTGAAGACTTTTTGTGAAAATTTGAAAAGAATTAAGAACCCTGGACATCGAAAAAAAGGGAAGAATGTGAACGGATTCACTAACATTGAGAACCTTTCATTGTATTTTAAAAGAAAAAAAAACTTGCGTAAAATCTATCCAACAAGAAAAATATAATGATTTTATTTGATGATAATAAGATCGGAAGAGCGTCGATATGAAAAAGAAAAGGAAAAGAAGATCCAACGACATCACAGACAAGCGGACGTCATTTGGCGCCAAAAGTACTAGGATTTTCCCGCCAAAGTCCCAACATAATTACCCTCACTCCCGAAACCTTACCCCCTAACCTTCTTCCCCCGCTCCCGTAGAGATATACAGAGATCGAAAACTATGGCTTCTGACTCCTCTTCCGATCTTTCACGGCAGTAAATCTCTCTCCATTTCCTTTTATCTGCATTTGATTTATGTTTTTGATTAGGTAGATTCAATTAAGCTGTACAGTACTGCAAAGAGCAAAATGTCGGATCTGTCCAATACTGTATCACCAAATTTCTTAATTGATATCTATTGATAGTTTTATGTGTCTTTGCTCGGATTTCTTGAATAATTTGTTTAATTGTAGGACAATTGTCGCCGGATAGTTTGGCTTCCAGCCCCATTGGCAACACATTTTCCTCCCCGGGCAATTCCCGGCTACAGAAACGCGGCCGGCGATCTTCTTACGCGACTCCGCCTTCACGGCCGTCAGATTCCCGCTTTGCCACACCTGATGCTACTCCCACCCCTTCTAGCACAAATCCCCGCCGCGGTCGAGGCCGAGGCAGAAGACCCTCGGTCACTCCCACGGCTGCTGCCACCCCTTCGTCCGCAGATGACCTACCGCCTTCCTCCGATGCTGGAGAGGGAGATGACATGGATCAAGCCCCCCCAGTGTATGTTTGGGGTACTAATATTAGTGTTCCAGATGTGCAGGCGGCTATTTTGAGGTTCTTGAGGCATTTCCGTGAAAATCTGCAGCAGATTGAAGGGAAATACATGCAGGCTATTAACCATGTGATTGAAATGGAGGGGGACTCACTTGATGTTGATGCTCAGGATGTTTTCGATTATGATAGTGATCTTTATACCAAAATGATTAGATACCCACTAGAGGTTTTAGCAATTCTTGATATTGTCTTACTTGATTTGGTCACTAGAATCAATCCTTTATTCGAGAAGCATATAGTAGCTCGGATTTTCAATCTCAGAAGTTCAACTTCAATGAGAAATCTCAACCCATCTGGTTAGTTTGGTCCCATTTTTTTCCCTCTTTACCTTTTCTCTCTTGTCAATTTTTAGTCTCATATTTTGATTACTTGGATCAGATATTGAGAAGCTGGTGTCTTTGAAAGGGATGATTATTAGATGTAGTTCTATTATACCTGAGATCAGGGAAGCTGTATTTAGATGTCTTGTGTGTGGTTACTACTCTGAGACACCAGTTGATGTTGATAGAGGTAACTAAGGGCAGACTTTTTTTTTTTTATTTGGTCTTTTGCATCCGATGGTATGTCTAAGCCCCCTTTCTGGGAGAGGGTCCAAGTTGTTTTCTAATTGTTTGTACTCTGGCATCCTATCAGGAAGAATTAACGAGCCCACAATTTGTGGGAAACAAGAATGTCTTGCTAGGAACTCTATGACCCTTGTTCACAATAGATGCAGGTAATGTTTTAATTCATTTAAGCTCCTGTTTTGCTTCCCCAGCTAGATTGGTTGGCTTGACGAAAGTGATACAAGTGTGATATTTTTAATAATTCATGACAAGCTTTTGTATTGGCAAGCTGATGAGGATGCTATTGCTTTATCATTGTGATTTGATATATAAATTATACGCAACATCAATCATGAATTCTTAGTGTTGATAATATTGATCTATCATGATTTAACATTAATTAGTTAGTTGGAAGTTTGTGTATTCTTCATAAGTAGGCATACTTCTGTTAGAAAGTAAGAGAAATGAAGCTAATCCTCATTCCATTTAGTTTGATTTTAGGACAATAAAATACCTGTTAAAACTTTGCAAGTGGATGCATTGTCCTTCTGGTGCAGCCTCTAACTTAGAAACACGTTTCTTCATGGCTGATTCTGTTCAAAAATTAGGTTTGGTGATAAACAAGTTGTTAGACTTCAAGAAACACCAGATGATATCCCTGAGGGTGGGACACCTCATACAGTAAGTTTGTTGATGCACAATAAGCTAGTGGATGCTTGCAAGCCAGGAGATAGAGTTGAGGTAAGATCATAAATATTAAAGTATAAGAATTTCAATTTTTTTTAGTGTCATATTTTGATCTAAGGAGCTAGTTTTTGTCTCAGGTTACTGGAATTTACAGGGCTATGAGTGTCAGAATTGGGCAAACACAAAGGACTGTGAAGTCAATATTCAAGGCAAGCACCTGAAATAATTTCTTGGTTTCCTTTTAGGTTTGCTGGCTATGCCTCGGTGTTGTGAACTTGTGAACCCCTAACTCCAATGAAATAATCTTGCCATAATTATACATGTTTGCAGTAAACAATGATTTTTTTGTTATCAGACTTACATTGATTGTCTCCATATAAAGAAGTCTGACAAGACAAGAATGCATGTTGAAGACCCAATGGAAAGTGAAGATAGAGCAAGTAGAAATGGTAACGACACTTCTGGCGGTGACTATGAAGACAAGGTACATTAATGCATTTATTTTTCAATAGAATAAATAGAAAACATATATTTTTTTTAAATTTGATTTTTTTATGAGACTATGGTTTAATATCTGCAGGTTAAGCAATTAAAAGAGCTCTCTAAACAGCCTGATATTTACGCAAAGTTGACTAGGTCTTTGGCACCAAATATATGGGAACTGGATGATGTAAAGAAAGGCCTTCTTTGCCAGGTACCAAAATTTCCTGTTGAAATTCTGTTTGATTCATGTTCTTTTTACACATAATAAGCTTGTTTCAGTTGATATATTTCTATATGTTGTTTGTTTGTGATACGTATGTAGCTTTTCGGTGGAAATGCTTTGACGTTGCCTTCTGGGGCTAGCTTCCGAGGTGATATCAACATTCTTCTTGTTGGTGATCCTGGAACGAGTAAATCTCAGTTGCTCCAGTATATCCACAAGCTATCCCCTCGTGGTATCTACACTAGTGGACGTGGAAGTTCAGCTGTTGGATTGACTGCTTATGTTGCCAAAGATCCCGAGACAGGGGAAACAGTATGAGTTTAAATATATTATGTTTGTACAGTATTATCCAGTGATCTCAATCTTACCGAAAAATGAAATTCTAGGTTCTGGAGAGTGGAGCCTTGGTTTTGAGTGACAGGGGGATCTGCTGTATTGATGAATTTGACAAAATGTCCGATAATGCAAGGAGTATGTTACATGAGGTGAAAATCTAAACAACTACTCTTCTCCTTTTTGCATTCTTCATCTCGCTTATTGTTTGCATGAGGTGAAAATCTAAACAGCTATGTTTCACCTTCATTTGTACTCTAACCTTGTATTTCAGAATTGAGGCAAGAACAGTAATAAACTACCCCAATCTAATCCAAAGCAGAAAACAGGAGTTTATCAGAAATTTGTGTGCCATTGAATCACCAAAATCTTGGAGTCATTCAAATTTCATTTTAATTTGGTCTTTTCTTCAGGTAATGGAGCAACAAACTGTTTCAATTGCAAAGGCAGGGATCATTGCTTCCCTTAATGCTCGAACTTCAGTATTGGCCTGTGCAAATCCAATTGGATCACGATACAATCCCCGATTGTCTGTGATTGATAATATACACCTTCCACCTACCCTACTGTCCAGGTAAAGTTTTCACAAAAGTATGCAAAAGCATGCTACCAGAATGTTTAAGACCATCAATTAGTGTACACCGTTAACATTTTTAACTGGTATTCTGGCAAAGCATTAGTGCAGTTGCATAGGCTAGGACAGTGTACATAACATCCCTAATGATGTCCATACTAACCATTGTAGATAATATATGGGGTGATACTGGAGTTTTTCTTTTCTTTTTAATCACAATTAACAGACAGGAAATCTTTGTTTTTTCCAGGTTTGATTTGATTTATCTACTTCTTGACAAGGCTGATGAGCAGACAGACAGGCGCCTTGCGAAGCACGTGGTGGCATTGCACTTCGAAAATCCTGAGGTTCGAAATTTTTCTTTCTTTTCTATTTTCTAACTTTTGTCCTTCTGCCCAACAATTTTCTTTTTTTTTTTTTTTTTTTAATTCACTTGATAATCTGCCCTTGCATTTTGCTTGCAGAATGCAGACCACGATGTTATAGACCTTCCAACGCTAACTGCTTATGTGAGCTATGCTCGAAAGCATATACATCCAAAGTTATCAGATGAAGCCGCCGAAGAGTTGACAAGAGGGTATGTCGAGATGAGAAGAAGAGGAAATTTCCCTGGAAGCAGCAAAAAGGTCATATATTAATGTACTTAATAAACTTATCAATAGATTTTGACTTCTGAATGCTGGACTGTGCGGCATATGAGAGTGGTTGTATTTATAAAAGTTCTCACAGAGTAGTGTTTGATCTATTTGTTCAAATTCACTCAACTAGATTTCTTTGGCTCCTAAATGATATCAATCACGACTGATTGCACCCCCCCAACCCACAAAAAAAAAAAAAAAAAAGAAAAAAAGACCACAACTGATGGTAGTAATACTGCCACGAGTGCAAATGTTGATTGGGTGAAGAAACAATGATGATGTTGTAATGGTGACTATAGTTTTCTTTTTTTCTGCTTTCTCACAGGCTTCTTTGATCATTTGTAGGTTATAACAGCAACCCCAAGGCAAATTGAAAGTTTGATTCGCATCAGTGAGGCGTTGGCCAGAATTCGTTTCTCAGACTTGGTTCGTTTATCTTTCGTTTATCTTCACTTATCATCACAGCGCAGTTCATAAAATTGCTGATTTATAGTGTTGCGCACTCGTTCATGCAGGTTGAAAAGCCTGATGTTGTGGAGGCTTTTAGGCTTCTCGAAGTTGCACTACAGCAGTCTGCTACGGACCACTCCACAGGTAAATCCCCTCTCAATTCTCTCTTCTACTACTTGTACTGTTCAGCAATAACTCCAACTTCTCTTTGTACTTTAGAGAATGTCTGTACTTATGCTGGAACTTGACTGGATAACTTTGGGCAATATAAAGATGGTTGATTGTCATATAGTTCATAAGAGTGTAGCATTTCTTTTGTTTGCTGTTAAAAAGGTCCTTCATTTGTTTCAAAAGCAAGGTTTATTCATTTTTGTTCCAGTAATTTTATTTTTTTTTTACTCTCTGCACGTGGCTTATTTTGGGATGTAACAAACAGGAACTATTGATATGGATCTCATTACAACTGGGATTTCCGCAAGTGAAAGGATGAGAAGGGAGAATTTGGTATCAACTACCCGCAACATAATTATGGAGAAGATGCAGCTTGGGGGACCCTCAACTCGTATGTTGGAGGTATGCAATGTTCACCAAGTATAGTGTTTAACCTTTCAGTTTCCTACTTCTTAGACTAGACAAGCTAATATATGCTGACATGTACTTTGCAGTTGTTGGAAGAGTTGAAGCAGCATAGTTCTGGCACTGAAGTTCACCTTAGCGATGTAAGCCCTCTCTCTCTCTTTCTCTCTCCCTCCTATCCCCCGCCCCTCCCCAATACCCTCCCAGCCGCCACCCCCTCCCCCCCTAAAAAAATAAAAGAAAAATGAACCACTGCCAACACACATTATGGCGGTGTGAGGAAATTTGCTAATGAAAGGCCCTTTTCTGTTGTATTAGTTGCGTAATGCACTTGCGACTCTTGCAAGTGAAGGATTCATTGCAATTCAGGGAGATAGTGTAAAGAGAATCTAAGAGAAGCCAGTTGGCAAATTCTTGCTGAAATATTAGGAGTTCTTCTTCATGCACCTTGGCTTTGAGGACAGAGACTATCTGCTTAAGGCAAGAGCTTTTTTCATGGTGAAAATTAATGATGGTGACTGGAAGAAGTTGCTTATTGAAAATCATACTGGCTGTGAATATAATGTTTAGCTGGGCCTCTGCTGCTTTAGGAAGATTCCTCATTGTATTTTAGTATAGTCTACTAGTTTTGTTGATGAATCCCATGGTAATGTGGTACTGTTTTGGGGTCAGATTTTTAATTCGAGAATACGCTTCTAAATGATTTGTGCAGTTAAAATGTTGATGTGGGGTGGAAGGTGATGAGATAGTCTAACTATTTATGTAATGTGCATTACCGGAATCTATACAATGGCAAAGCTTCTGACTGCTTTGTTTTTTACATCGCTGATATGCATAGGTGGTTGGGCTTTCCTTTAAGATAATATAATAATAGTGCATGATATAATAGTGTATGATATAATAAAACAGTCACTTGCCTAATCCTCTAAGATAATATGATAATAGTGCACGATATAATAAAACAGTCACTTGCCTAATCTGAAGAAAGGAACTGCTCCTCACGTTAGTTAGCATCTGAGCTCTTCCTACAAGTGGCAGTCAGATCTGGAGGAAAGGTGTGATTCATTAATCGCACTCCAGCACAGATAAAAGGGATTTTGATACGAACACCAACAGTTCATATCAAAAGATAAGAATAAAACGGAATATGAAAAAAATTGGATTATTTCAAGGAATTCTAACCCTCTCAAGTATTGGTTTTTCGTAAGAAACTAACAAAACTGAACTCTCAAAACAAATAGTGGTTTGTAAAATAAATCATAAGCCTTCATTGATTTGAGCATTCTTAAATGCAGAATACATTGCACAGGATAACCCACTATTTATGAAGAAATAGGATTACAATCCCGCTAACGAGATATGTTCTCATGATTATTATTAGTAAGGGTAATTTACACTTAACGTCCTCAACCTTTCAAGTATTAATAAATTACGTCCTTAATCTTTATTTCTCCTTCTTTAGGCTCTCAACCTTTTTAAGAAATCCCCTTCCAAGTCCTGAGTAATGGAAATTATCCATTTCCTCCGTTATGCTAGGAAAATTTTTGGTAAAATGTAAAAAAAAAAAATAAATAAATAAATATTTTTATTTAAAAAAAAAAAGAAAAGGAAAAATGAGGGCGGGGAACTCCCCCTTTTTGGCTGTCGGAAATGACAGCCCTTCCCGACAGCCAAAAGGGGAGAAGTCTTCCCGCACTATGCTGTCATTTCCAATAGCCATTGAGTGGCAACCCAATGGTTATCGACGGCAGCACCGGAGGGGATTGCGGCAACGTAGGGGGAACCACCCTTCCCCCACCCCCCCCAAAACAAAAAAAAAAAAAACTGAGCCAAAAGGGGAGTCCTCCCCCCTTAATTTTTTTAAATTAAAATATTTATTTTTTTATTTTACCAAAAATGCCTCCAACTTAGCTGAGGAAATAGATGATTTCAGTTAATAGGGACTTGGAAGGGGATTTCTTAAAAAGGTTGAGAGCCTAAAGAAGGAGAAA
>CAVNYN010269609.1:0-27286 GCA_963692815.1 Nyctanthes arbor-tristis
AGAGAAATTGTCAGACTACACGGGGTTCTCGTATCTATTATATCAGATAGCGATTCAAGGTTCACTTCTAGGTTTTGGAGAAGCCTTCAAATAGCAATGGGAACTAAGCTAAATTTTAGCACTGCTTATCATCCTCAGATAGATGGACAAACTAAACGGACCAATCAGACTATGGAGGACATGTTAGGGCATGTGTTCTGGATCTTGGATGGTAGTTGGGAGAAGTGTTTACCATTGGTGGAGTCCACTATAGTAACATTTTCCAGGCGACCAATTGTATAGCTCCATACAAAGCTTTATACTGCCATCGGTGCCCATCACCTGTCCACTAGGGTGAAGTCATAGAGAGGAAACTTCTGAGTCTGGATTTGGTTAAAGAAACTATTGAATCTGTTGAGAAAATCAAACTGGGAATTAAAGCGGCATAAGATAGACAAATAAGAGGAGGAAATATTTGGAGTTTCAAGTTGGCGAGAATGTTTTTCTCAATGTGGCTCCGATGTAGGGCATATTCTATTTTTGCATGAAGGGAAAGTTGAGGCAAAGGTTCATTGGGCCATTTGAAATACTTGAGAAGATTGGAAATGTGGCATATCAATTGGTAGTGCCACCAGAACTATCTGTTGTGTAGAAATGTGCTCCACATTTCACTACTACAAAATAGAGTAATAGGAATCGGTTATATTAATGAATAGGCATCGGTTTTGAAAAGTATAAGCGTATTGTAAAAGTGTAGGCGTCCGTTGTTGAACTACGCCTAAAAGTCACAATAGACATTGGTTGTTTCACAAAAACTGAAGCCTAAAGTCAATCTAAAAAATATATATAAATGAAAAAATAAATATTAGGCGTTGGTTGTAGCATATACAACCGACACCCTTTTTATTTTTCAAAAAAATAAAAAAATAAAATTTTTAATGCGTTTAGGCGTCAGTTGTAGCATATACAACCGACGTCTTTTGTATGTTTAAATATTATTTATTTATTTATTTTGGTTGGAGGTTTGGGGGCATACACGTGCAACCTAAACATTTTTTAATGATTAAATAGAATTTTCAACATTTTTGTAAAATTGATGTTAAAGTGCAACTTTTACACATTTGAAATTCAATCTTACAATCAATTTTACAAAAATGTTGTAAAAGTTGCATAATTGGAAATTGCTTCGCGTACTCCTCCACAGCGAATTCATTGCAATCTCAGATTTGATAGAAGCATTGGACCGTATTGTAGCCAAGAAGTCCATCAACTTTGTCTCTGCGTAAAATAGCAGAAGGAAATAAAGAGAAGAAAGATGTTATAGTTAGATTTTTCAGAACCTAGATTTGAAATGTAAATAATATGTGTAGAAATTGCTATTGTTTTCCTTGGCTTAAAGTTGCTACCGCTTGGAAACACACTTTCACTAAAAGGGCACTTTAACCAAATATTGACATATGGCAGCACGTGGAGCATTGGATTTTCACATTTTAATATAAATCACTCTTCTTTCATTTGGGAAAGCAGATTCACGTAGACACTACTACAGATTTGACAATAAAAAATTAAAATACACGTCAGTTGGTCGAACAAACGATGCATAATAGTGGACAGTGACAATTTTGAAAATATTGTGTAAACTTTACACGTCGGTTGGCTAAGACAACCGACGTGTAAAGTTAATAAGCGTCGGTTGTAACGTGAAGCCGACGTGTATTCGCAATGTAAAGGCGTCGGTTCCAAGCATGGAACCGACGCCTTAATTTTCATTTATTAAAGGCATCGATTCCAAGTATGGAACCGATGCCTTCACTCTTTCTTTAAATAATTTCCATTGAGTAAAGGCATCGGTTCCAAGCATGGAACCGATGCCTTTACTTTTTTTTTTTTTTAAATAATTTGCATTGAGACGGGAGTTCCAGAAACGAAAAAGTACTGCAGCCATTATCTTTTTGTCTTTCTTTTTCTATGTGTAAGATCATTGTGTGGTTGATATCTTCTGAGCTTATATAAGCACGCATTCTACAATCCAGATTTTCACTAGACTTCATGATATCTCCATCCCAAAATTTATTTTTTTCTTAACTTTTTTCCCATTCTTCTCTTCTTCTCAATTGATTCTACTTCTATTAATGATACAATCTTCTTGTATGTCGATCTTGAACATGTGCATTCTCAATTCTAGTATTCGAGTGACAAAAAAACTTGCCATCCCGCCTCATATTGCACCTCCAAAGCCCTCCCGAACGGCGGAGGCCCATGCGACGTCACGGCTTCCGGCCGGACCTTGGTGGTCGAGGTCGACTTGATCAAACTTTGTGACTTTTAGCCGGTGTCAGATTCAGGTGAGCTCAATGCTGTAATATGCAGTTTGTTTAGAGACCCTCAAGCTAAACAAGTTGCGTACGGTTACTCTGAGAAAGCGAAGGTGAAACCAGATTTGGATTTTTGGGTTGTTTTTCTTTATGATTGTGTAACTAATTATTGAGAGTTGATTGTTCATATTGTAGATGGGTGTTGAATTCGGTTTCATTAATTTTTGTTCATTCGAATTTTAAATCTGAAATTAAAGAAGAATACACTTTTTTTCGAATTCTATTTTTCTTATTTAGGAGAATAAGTGTGTTTATTATTCTCGCTGGTGATTCTACGACTCAAAAAAAAAGAGAATAGGCATTGGTTGTTACTATACAACCGATGCCTAAAGTTAAGAATAGGCATCGGTTGTGGAGTAACAACCAATGCCTATTCTTTATTTGATTTATTTATTTTTTTTAAATGGACTTTAGGCGTCTGTTGTACATTAACAACCGATGTCTATTGTTAACTTTAGGTGTCGGCCACAACCGACGCTTATACCTTTACAATTCGCGTCGCTACCACAGGAATCGCCGTAACAACCGACACGTATTCATTTGTACAACCAACGCCTATTGTGCTTTTCTGTAGTAGAGATCGTATTTTTTCTTAGGGCTAAAATTCTTCTTTCTAATCTCCTCTCTAAATTTCCATATTTGTTCACTTGGTGTATTCCTCTGTAATCTTTTAGAGAGTTTGCTTCTTGGTGAGGTAGTTGATGCATTACCATCTTGATTCCATATCAGAGTTTGAGAGGTTATTTTCTTGGTTTAATTTCAAACTCTTTGCTGTTGTAATTTGGTTCTTTGCCTAGTGGAAATAGAGCAAAAATCCTTGTGTGGATTACCCAGTGGTTTAATCCTTGTATCGACTAGTGATTTCCCTAAAAAGAAATCACAAAATCTTTTCGGGGTCTTCAGGCTAAAAAGTTCTAGCGTTCTTTTACTGTTTCTTCTTCGATTTACACAAACTCATTGAGATCGTTCTAAAAATACTACAATATGTCATGTACTAAAAGACTAACTTTTGGGTTTAGATCCTTCACTTGGTCTTGAAATGAATCTCGAGGGCGGGGAAAAAACCACAATGTGTACAAGCAATACTATATACGGTCCCAGTAACTCATGAACAGAATTAATGAATTTTGATGTCTTTTACCGGTCTACATTTTGTGTAATCATGCAATCTCACCTGAGCAGTAATCACAGGACAAGTAATCCTTCATTCATGATTTCTTATTGATTTTCAAACCAAGTTTTGAATTATATTATACAACTGCAAGGAAAATATTTCCTACTTTTTAAACTTTCTGGGACACAAATTGTATTATACAACTGCAAGGAAAATGTTTCCAACAAAAAATATAGGTTCACCAATTCACTAAAACAGCAATTCATCAAAATCAGCAACAAACACTATAGAATTAATGCATCGAAATCAGCAACGCACCAAAATATAGCATCAAAATCAGCAACAAAAATCACCAATACCCCAAAATCAGCAAGCTTTTATAATGTAATAAGGTGCTTAGTGCATGAGACACTTCACTTTGATTTTTAAACAAATTAAGCAAGTAAATGACAGACATGTTTCATGTTAGTAGATTTGAATGTAAAGTTGGAAACGAGTTTACAGACATCAAGATCTTATGTAGTATGACAACCACATCAAGTTCACTATTAAATTTAATTACAGATCGGAAGCATTCATTTCGAAATCCATCTAGAAGTAGAGATATAAAGAACCACTGAGATTGGCTTTCATTTCCAAATTCAAAACTGATCCTTTTAGTGAAGAACCTCGATTACCTTTCATCATTACACTTGTCTAGATAACAAGCAAAAAAATTGCATAGAACTTTGTTTAAGATGCCTCTTAAAAACTGAGTTTATTGCTAAAAACGAAAAATAAAAAAACACGTCGGTCACCAAGCAATAGTAGCAAATCTGAAACTAAACCAAACTAAAAATCAGCAATAATCACCAATGCATCTAAAAACAAAAAAACAGTAAGAAAGCAGTAACAAAATGAAAAATTTGTTAGCAGTCCTTTACATCTAAAACAGTAAGGTTTTCTCAATGTTGAAGCAGCAACTATTTGTCATATACACTATAGAAACCACAAGAAAGCTATTTACTTTGTAAGGATTAAATAGGGATGGGCAGGTTGCTCAGCTTCCTTGGGCCACATAGCACTCTTGCATAAAGTTTGACGGTCTGGACGAATATGAGAAATCATGGAGCGAAAGTTAAGTTCAATACATTAGCATCAAGAAAATAACAAAATAGAAAAACAAAAAGGAACCTTAGTTTGCAAAATAAAGCAAAATCACACAGCAATGATCATTCTTGCTGGAATTTGTATAAACCATGCAGAAATGACATTTCAGCATGCAATTAAGGTTCTGAAAAGCGCATTGAAGCAGAATGGATATTGTAACAGGATTCCCACTGAATACTACGAAGTTAATTTGCTGATCTATCGATTCTCCCAACTAAACCGGCGCTTATTTTGGCATAAACAAACGGAAACTAATACACGTAAATTCCAAATATTTCATTCAAAATACATATGGAAGGTTGATTATTTATAAAAGCATCAAGTACGTCAATCAACTTAGTTTTCAAATTTGCTTGACCGCCAAAACTATCATTTGAAGATCACAGCATATTACAAATTGCACTATAAGATGTGGATCTAAGGTAAATTCTCTGTTCAATTCATTTCTGATTTTCATTTTTTTTCAAAATTTTGTTGAATTTTTCAAGGTGTGGGTCTAAGAGTAATTATTGTTTTCCCTTTTTAATTTTGCCTATCACTAATTGCCTAATCAGATGAGTTATAATTGTTCACAGAATCACTGGTTTTTTTGAGTTCTTCTGATGATTCGTTTTACTGGCTTGGATGGTTAAATTATTAATTTTTCTATTTGAAAAGTCTCATTTTTTGGGGGCTTTTCTCTATTCTTCAGTAGAAGAGATAAATTCTTAGACTATTAGCTATTTTTAATTTGACAACTGATCGTTTCCACTTAGGTTTCACTTGAGTTTTGTTTCCATAAATTCACTTTTGGAAAGGATTGCAGTTCTGTGTCGGTATTATCTTTTCTCTGTTCCATCAACAGACCCGAATTCGCGATAAATGAAGCTGGAAACAAGGTTTCCATTAAAAATTCATAAACCAGGGCTGAAAAGCAGCCCAAGGAAGCTTTTGCACTCCTATTTTGTAGAGCCTAAACACTCAATATGGCTATACGTTAACAGTTCAAATTCTTGGGATTCTTATCACAAGCATTGAAAGTGATAGGATTCAAGATATATGGAGTGTGCAAAGAGAAGTTGGGATTTTACAAAGATCCCAAAGGCACTCAAATCATAATCATTTACCGGGAATCACAGTACTTCTTTTTCCACAAATCATAACTTGAGGAATCTAGAACACGTAAACATAAAAGCAGAACCCAAATATAAAAAACTCGGCGTCCATGTTGGAATCTTGAAAATTGATTTCATTCAAAGAAGAAGATATAAGACACGGGAGTAATACCGAGCACTAGAGATGGAAAGAGTACCGAACTGAAAACTGGAGGCGGAGGTCTAAGTAGTCGAGCTAGAGCAGTCGACGCGAGCAGTCAAGCACTGAGCACTGGAGGCGAAGACGGAGGTCCAAGCAGCTGAAATTGAACCGAGCACCGGCGGCTGCTACATGTGGCGGCTACTGAAATTGAACATTGAAAGGAAAATGAAATTAGGGATTAGGGTACACTGGTTGCTTCTTGCATCTCTTGGCTCGTGGGTACAAAAACGCGTAGCAAATTTTATTATTAAAAAAAAAAAAAAAAAGAGGAGTTGTCGGTTCTTCCAAACAACCATGCCTCTTTACATTAATGGGTATCAGTTTCAAGCTCATAATAGACGCCCATTGTTCAAACAACCAATGGGCGTCGGTTATGGACAAAGAATCCACGCTTATAGTAGTGTCATTATTTTTAAAATTGTCACCACATGTATTTTGAGCGTCGTCGGTTATGGACAAAGAATCTACGCTTATAGTAGTGTCATTATTTTTAAAATTGTCACCACATGTCTTTTGAGCGTCGTTTTTCTGAACAACCGATGTGTGTGTCCAATTTTTTTTATCTAATTCTATAGTAGTGTTCCCTTCTTGAGAAGGTACATTGCAGACCCAAGTTATGTGGTGAATATACCATCAATTGACATCCAAGAAGATTTGACCTATCAAGAGATGTCTTTGTGCATAGGAATAAAGAAATTCTGTTTGTGAAAGTCCAATGAGGCCAGCGCGGTAGAGATGAGGACACCTGAGAAAAGGAAGAAGGTATTTGAAAAGAGTACACAGACCTTTTAAATCAAGTAAGTCTAATTTTGAAGATGAACCATTTTTTTGGCGGATAAGCCCGTAGTGACTGGAAAATTTTTCTATTTAAAAGTTTTATTTTAATATACGTGTCACTATGACAAGCCTAAATAAGTTTGAATAGTCATACTTTGCTCCCACGCTTGTCCAGTCAGTATGAATTTAAAATTATCTTTGCTATTAGGATAAATTATTTCAACTTACAAGAATTTAGAGCCCAAAGTATAATAAATCAAACCCAAGAAAAAATCCATAAGAACTAATATCATTAAATTGGTGATCAATCCATAATAACATTAACCCAAATTCATAATTATCTATCTTACCCTAAATGGCCCAATTCATCGTCACCAATGTAGAACCTAACAAACCCAACTAATTCAAAAAACTTTGCCAGTATGGTAGTCTTCATTCAACACTACCAATCTCATGTTGCCATATACCAAATATACATTGTATTAATACACTCACTTATCCCCACTCCCTCAAGCCAGCACATTCAGTAGCCAAGGTCACTCTCTTCCTCTCCCTCTCCAATGTTCTTTTCTCTCTCTCTTTGTCAGTGGAATTTTTGTAAGCATTCACCATATTCACCATCTTCACTCTTCCCTTTCACATTAAACACACCTACATACAAGTAAAGATTCATTCATCTTCTTCAATAATACCGTTGTAAATTCATTCCTTCCCTCATCTACACATACACCACAATACATACAAAAACACATATACACCATTTGAACACCCTTTCATCTCACATGGCACACAAGAACACAAAAATAGAACATGCGTTTAGAGTTTTCAGACATACTTTCTTTAGCAAGAACACCGCACACGCACTATGATAAGTGCAATTTTACACTTACCTTAGGCAATTAAAACTATTCTTTAATCATTGTATTTCCTCAATTTTCTACTTAATTTTATTTGTTTTTTGTTGATATTAGGTTTGGACCTGATTAAAAGCAATTGGTGAAGAAAGGAAGAAAAATGATCAATTCCACCTACTTTTGGAAATCATGAAGTCAAAATTCCTCTGCTGGAAACTCAAAAGGATTAGATGGGATGAAATTAAGCGTTGATAGGCTAAAGTTGCAATTTCCAAATTACTAAAGTTGAAAAGGGAATGAAGATTAACGGCTCTAGTGTAATTATCATGTGAAAAAAGAAAACATATATATATATATATATATATATATAATCTATTTGGAGGCCAAGAGGAAAAATTGTGCTTTGGCCCAAATTTGTCATTCATTGTAATAAAAAGACGAAAAAGATGGCCATGTGAAATGGAGGTAGAAGCCAGAGCCGTGGACAAGGAAGGCAGGTTGGAGAAGTCGTCATCGAGAGGAAGAGAAACACGTGGAATATATCGTCTCCTTTGAGTTTTGAATTCCAATCTTTATTGTTGTTTTATTTTTCTTAGCTAATAGGCTAATAGTTATTGTCCTAAGGTTAACGATGAAATCCCATTTTTATGATTAATTCAAAGTGCTTGTTCTTGTTCTAATTTGATTATGTGGGTTGATTGTTCATTATTCCTTTATACTAATTTGATACCTGATTACCATTAGATTGAGCTTTGTGATTCATGTTGTTTTTGAAAAATTCTTCATGAGTTAAGCACATGGTAATGAATGACTTAGGATCTTATAATAGATAGAGATACTTATGTTCTATAAAATCGCTAAAGAATAATCATAGTGATTAATGCATACCATATGTCTGAAGGTTAATTAAAGATAATTAATTTCATGTATAGGTATAGATTTGGATGACCATCGAGAGAGGCTTCTGAAAGATATTGGATTATTGATGTTCAACTCCAAATACCAAGAGTTAATCATGAGAAATGTGTAGATTCGGGAATTCAACCACTTTTGTGATTTTAATGTTTTTAGGACTTGTAAATAATACTAACTCTTTATTTTCTTAGATTTTTTTTAGTTTTCTCAAAATTATTTTTAAAATCTTATTGTGTGTTTTCTTTTAATTAAAGCCGAGGCCAACTAAAGTAAAACTTAGTAGATTCAGTCCTCGTAGTATTCGACAATCTATTAATCACTATATTACTTGTTAATAATCCATCCACTTGTGGAATAAAATCGACAACAAGTTTTTGGCACCGTTGCAGGGGACTGAATTTTCTCCTTGGCTTTTGCTTTAGTTGATTTTAACTTAATTTTTATTTTTTTCTTATATTTTTCCAGTCGATCCATTTGTTTTTCTTTATTTTATTACTCCTAAGGATTTAGAGGCATAGATGAGGAAGATGAGCCTCTAGCTAAATTCCTCAATAAGCGATCTGCTAAGATGTGTGAATGTTTAGAACTTGCAGGAGTCGATGTGTACCGCATGCCCATGCCATTAGCAATGCCCGTTGAAGAGAAATGGACACATTCAACTTGGAAGGAACATTCAATTTACCAACAATTCAACTACACAGGTCAATGGGAACCACCATTGGAAGAGCTTAATAAATTCTTAGAACTTTTGCTTGAGTACCTCAAGTTTGCTGGAAGTAAGGTGAAGAAGTAGGCTCAGGAAAGTCACGAAGTAGTTGAATTAGCCCGTGTCACGGTGGAAGAGACAGAAAGTAGCAACATGCCATCTATGATAGAAGATCAAGACATGGGAGAGAATGAAATTTCAATTGATTAAAATGGAGATGAGATGAACAGCTCAGTTGAAGTTATCAATGAGTCCCCTAACATGTTTGATGGTTGAATAGATTTCGTCACTGGATCGGATGAGTTGGTTGAAGTGTACATATGATAAGTGCAATTTTGCAATTATCTTAGGCCGTTAAAACTAGACATTTATCATTGTATTCCCTCAATTTACTACTTAGTTTTATTTGTTTATGTTTATTTTAGGTTTAGACCCGATTAAAAGTAATTGGTGAAGAAAAGAAGGAATAAGGCTCGATTTTGGAGTGTTAGAAAGTCAAAAGAGCTAAATTGAATATAATCAAGACCTGACAAATTCAATTAGATGAAATTGGAAGATGAAGGGCTTAAGTAGGTGTGCACCATAGCATTTCCACATGAAGGTGAAGAACAAGAGAAATTGAGGGCGTGTTCTACAATTTATCTATGAATAAGATAAATGAATAAATAAATAAAAATAAGGGTTCTTTAGATGAAAACCACTTTTCTTAATAGTGTTTTGAAAAATACATTGTATTCTGAAAGTATTTGTAAAAATGCCATTTTTAGTTGTAAAAGTACCCTTGCTATATTTTAATTAATTTCAATTTTTCATTAATTTAATTATATTAATAATTATTTTTATTATCAATATTATTATAAGTACAATAATAATATATATAATAATTATTATAATTACCATGTAGTTGTTTTCCAATAAGCTTGCCACCACATCACAACCACTGCCTCCGCTGCTATCGCTTAAGTCAGTAACAAACTAGCAATAAAAATCTAAAATAACAAACACATCGTAAAACGAAAAAAATTAGTATAAAGCAAGACAGCAACACACAAAAAACTTAAACAAGAAATTTCATGTGAGATTTAAAAGAAAAATAATGGTCACAATAACCAAAATAACCGAAAATTTATGTGAAGATAAAAAAGGGAAAAAATGGTAACCACTACCACAAAGAAAAAAATTCAGTGACGACAAATATTAATAGTAACAACTGAAATAAACATGGTACAAAAAAATTGGTTAAAAACATGGTAACACAAAACAAAGGCAAGCCCAAAAAAAGAATTAAAACATGGTAACAATTTAAAAACATATTATGTTACTACTGAGAAAAACGACAGTAACAAAAAAACCTGGGGGAAACGGTAACAACAAAACCCCAAAAAAACCAAAGAATAAACACAAAGAAAAAATGTATAATGTAGGAAAATTGTAACAAAAAACAACATAATAAAAAAAAAGGTGGGTTCTTTTTAACTAGGGCTTTCAACTAGAGAATGGGAACATTAAAAGATAAATGGTAACAAAACAACCGAAAAAGTCAAAAAGGGCAAAAAAAAAAAAAAAAGACAAAATTTGGAATCATGTCAGAAAGTGGGAAAAAATTTAGCTATCTCTTTCCTCCCACCTCAAAATATCAAATAAAGTAACAAAAATAAAACAAACTAAAGGAATTACAATTTCGGTGGATTTGTGGGATCAAAGAAAAATTAAAAAAAAAAAAAAAGTTGTTTGGGAAAGCAAAGATGTGTGCAGTGTTATGGCAGTGGAGGCAGTGGCGTTGGCCGTTTTGAAGAATAGTGATAAGAAATAGACATGTGGTGGCAACAGTGTCGTTGCAGGTGGCGGTGGCTGAAGGCTGGTGGAGGCGGCGAAGGTGGGTGGCGGCCATTGGAAACGGTTGGTGGAAGCGGTGATTGGAGGCGGCTGTGGCAGCTAGATGCTTATGAGACGAATGATGGCAGTGGTCAATAATTAGGGTTTGGGGATTATATAATGTATATTAATGAATTTAAAAAATATTTAAATTAATAATAATAAATAATATAATTTTTCTTTTAAATATAATAGTAAAAGAAAAAAATAAAATAATGAGGGTGCTTATATACAATTTGTGGATGTCAAATTTAGATTTAAACTCAACAAACGAGATTTATATTCGCAGGGAACTTGTATTCGAATTGGTATGAGCAATAAATGCAAATTTAGGCAAGGAATGTTTGTAACCTTTGAAATAAATGGAAGACTATAAATGTGTAAAGATAAGAGTAGTGAGGTTTGGGTCTCGAACCCTTTTTCACTTATGCATGCCTCTATTTATAGTGTACATTTGCTTGTTTGCATGGAGATAATGATTACATGTATTTAATGCTCGGCCCACAGAAATGACATAAATGTAAATTTGACTGGGACTAATCATTTACCTTTTGACTAATGGTTGATTAAGCCATACATAGAGCAGGTGACCATCGTTTCGCATTTCATACTGGCTTCCCATCAGCTGTAAGCGATAAGATTTCCCACGCGGCTTCCCATGCTACTGTTCAACCTGCTGTCCTGCTAGGTCGCGGTGCTACATTGGGTTGCCGCCCAAGCACCCAGACGCCCTAGACCGTTGGAGCACTAGATAAGATGTCCGCCTCCTAGTTGCCGAATCAGGTCTCCAGGTTCTCAAGTCGTTAGGTCATTAGGCCATTGGGTTGGGTGAGGCGCTTGAAGCCTGTTTCCAAAATCCCGTACCTGTTGACCTCCATTGACCTTCGATCCTCACTGATTTTTTTTGTGTCCTAGTGGGTACAAAATGCCCCTCAAGGTTGTTGTTCCTTGAGCCAAGGTTTAGCAGCCTTGAAGGTTAATTGGCTACTTTCTTAAAACTATTTTGCCACCCGAAATGTGACTCCTTGAATTTCAAAAAGGGTTTAAGGCGGTGCTTTTTGCCATGTGTCAGTCGTTTAATGGAATGGCAAGTTCAGGGGTCTTTAAAGGCTATAATCATTATTCTTAAATGCTGCCTTTTAAGTTCCCCATATCCCACGTCGCCGTTGCCCTTCCATCTTCCCACAGGATCAATTTATCCCCTTCCGTTCATTCCTTCTTTCCCTTCACATTGTCTTCCTTCACAACTAGTTCCTAGGAGTTTTTTGTCATCAATCTCTTTATGGTTCTTTGCAATTTGTTGATCCTCCCTCAGTGTTCCTCCAGGCTTCTAAGATAATCTCAGTGCCAAGGTAAAAAAATACTCTTTTCCTGATTTAAAGGGGATTTCGCTGAATGGAGGGTAGAGAGGGGTCTCTTCCGGTAAGTGATGCAGAGGAAGATGTGGGAGTAGATGTAGAGTGGCCTGCGGATGAGGAGATGGTGGGAAAAATGCCGGATTCGATATCAGGAGTTCATTTTGATTGGACGGATGATGAGAGCAGAGGTGATGAGGAGGTGAGTTCCAATGGGAGGCCTCCGATGGCAGTGATTTGCGATAAAGACTAACCGTGGGTGTGCAAACACATTTCTTCCAAATAAGGGAAACTGACCTTCATATGGTAAGGCAGGATTACCGTGTTTTTGATCACGTTGCGCTTTAGGTCCCTTATGAGGGAGAGCGGGCTCATTGCCCCCTGGGGATACGTAGCTGCGAGCATTAAGATTTTGAGGCCGGCTTCGGCGTCCCATTTCTGAGGCCTATCACTGGGCTGTTGGGATTGCCCCCTCTCAAATTACACCTGCAAGATGGAGGACGATAATCGGAGTCCTCGTTCTGTGGCAACGCAAAGGATGGGGTATCCGAGAAGCGTACTATGTGCTACGGCCCTCACCTACTGGGAAAAGATGGTTTAACCTAGCTATACGTTCTAAGGCTGGGGCTTTAAACCTCTGGGAAAACCTAGCGAGAGGGGCGTTTTAATGCTACCCTAGTTGGAAAGAGAGCTGGTTCTACGTAGAGACAAGTAGAGGAGTCCGTCGAGTTCCAGTGACGAGAGCACGACTATTACCACGAGCTACACAGAACCCAGTAAGCGTGTTTTCGACATAGCTTCTTGAGCGAGCTGACAGACTGATGCTTTAATTGTATTTTCATCTCTGTCAGGTATCGAGTGAGGCCGAGCACTTTCTGTGCTGTTTCAAGAGTGAGCTGTTTCAAAGCACTTTCTATACCGAGCACTTTTTGTGCTATTTCAGAGCATCATCGTCACGTCACAGATCTGACGGACAAGGATTTCCTCGTAAGCACCGGCCTATCTGTTCCCAGTTCTGAGCACATTTCTAGGAATTCTAGCAACTATAAGCCGTTCTTCTGTACCTAAATGCTTTGCCTTTTGCGTACTTCCTTGGGACCTGACACTTGTTTCTTTTCAGGGTAGAGATACCTCTCCAAGGCCCAAAAGCGGGCTATTCGAGAGGCCGAGAGGAAGATAGTAGCGTGGACGAAGAGGAAAATGGTGCACGACATAGCCGAGGAGATGAGGACTGCAGAGCAGCTGAACAAGGCTTTGAGGAGGTAGGAGGAGAAGAAGAAAATGAGCAAGACGAATCTGCTGGGAAGAGGCCCATGACAGCTGACCAGGTGGCTACCTCCGAGCGACCCAGGAAAAGGCAATTGGCCATCCAGGAGCCCCCTGGCTAGTCCTCCGCCTACCCTTCCTGCTGTCTCTGCTACTACTGTTTCTCTTCATAAAGAGTGACCTATGAAAGGGCCTGTCGACATCCTGGGTGAAGATCTTTATCTCTCAATGGACCAAGCTAGATGAGCTGAGATAAAAAGATTTATCGGCAAAAAACCGAAGGCCCTGCTCAAGTTCAACTTCGCTAGGAAACCCTTTTCTGCCAGCGTCCCAATGATGACAGGGCCTATTACAGATGCCATGAGTAGTGTAGCACGGGGCTGGTCCAGGAAGTGAGAAGGCTTCGTAGCCACTTCGATGATGCCTGAGCTCCAGTAGGCGAGCATGGTGATGCGGGCTGGATCGGCTATTTTTGATGAAAACGCCATGGCCCGGGTGGGGAGTTTCCTTGGGGAGAACAAGAAACTCTCTGACCAGGCGGCCGAGACCAGCAAGACACAGCAAGAGGTAGAGTTAGCTCTTAGAGAGAAAGAGCAGAAGCTACACGTGGCCAGGGGGAGTCGGCCGATTTGCGTACTGAGCTTGAGGCTTGGAAGAAGAAATTTGAGGATCTGGCTACCCAGCTTGTGACAGAAGGTCAAACCATGAGTAGGTCTTGAGAGAGGCTAAAAGAAGGGCTGCTGCCAGTGAGCTCGTTGCGTACCAGGAGGCGGTGGCTAAATACAAGGCCTCTGAGGAGTTCAAGAATGCTAACGCTGGTCTTTATTACGAGAGAGCGTCCAGATTGCAATCTGAGCTTCCTCAAGGAGCAGGTTGCCAAGCTGAAGGAAGAGTATGGATATGTGAGCTCTGATGACGAAGATAAGGAAGTCGAAATCATATCAGAGGCTCCTGCCCCCGACGAGCTACCGGGTCCTGAAAGAGATGTTGATAGAGAGTGCGCCGAAGATGCTAATTCTACCGAAGGGGTTGAGTCTACTGTTCCTGCCAGGGGGAACGTGGCCTTGCCCTCTGAAGGTCAAACTTAGGAATCTCTTGTAGCCCAACTTTTCTTTTCTCCTTTTTGTAATCTCTGATAAACATAATGGGAATTGTTTCTTCAAGTGTGAGCTTGCTCGTATATTTGTCAAAACAACATATCGTAATATCGTTCTTACTTAGTGGAGAACTCTCCTCCGCTTAGGCCCGCTCGTTCTGGAACTTAAATATATCTTGCCTCAAGTATAAGGACACTTTACAAGAATTCTATTCAGGTCCTTCATAAGCTGTAACTATTGATCGAGGATTTTCTCAAGCGTGTCTAACCGGGCCAAGCTTTGATCCCTTGAATTATACGCTCTGGGATTTTGCCCTTGAACATTGGGTCGCCAAGCCAGTAGCTGGTCTAGACCAAGACGCGGAACCAATTACATAGCTCTGACTAAAATCGTGTTTTTGTCATGGTCAAGTGTGAGGTCGCTAGTTAGAAGCTTGTTCTAACTTAGAGCACGGACTAAAAGTTTGTTCTAGTCTTTGAGCACGAATTCTTCGACTTGAGCGTAAACTAAAAGATTGTTTTAGTTATGGTCAAGTGTGAGATCGCTAGTTAAAAGCTTGTTCTAACTTAGAGTGTGGACCTGTGTATTTGAGTACGGACAAGCTTATTCTAGTCGTCAAGCACGAATTCTTCGACTTGAGAGCTGACTAAAAGCTTGTTCTAGTCATGGTCAAGTGTGAGATCACTAGTTAGAAGCTTGTTCTAACTTAGAGCGCGGACCTGTAAACCTGAGCACGGACTAAAAGCTTATTCTAGTCATGGTCAAGTATGAGGTCGCTAGTTAAAAGCTTGCTCTAACTCAGAGCGTGGACTGTATTCAAAGCTTGTTCTAGTCATATTCAAGTCTGAGGTCGCTAGTTAAAAGCTTGTTCTAACTTAGAGCACAGACCTGTGTACTTGAGCACGGCGGATTTTGCCTTACGTTTGGGTTGAGAGGGGGATGTTACATTAGAATAAACATTCGTCAAATTAACTGTTAGGTCACAAAATTATGGCTGTCGCATATGAGTGAGTGTATTCCATTTTTAGCCATGACCTGATAGTCGGTATGCGAAAGATTTGAAAAGGTGGAAAACGTATAATTGATACCCAGTTTTCACCCCTCTGCTTTTTGTTCTTGAGCTAACCTCTACAATCGGGTGGGAGAATGCTCCCCCTCAAGGGCTGGACGAAAAAGTTAGTCCAGCCTTGCTCCTGTGCCTCACGTGCTGACACTTGGGTGTAGAGTTCAAGAATGGCTGTTCTGTGGCCTGTTGATTTTGGGGTGATTGTGCAAACCTCTATCAAGGTGGCAATTTCTTCTGCGTAATCGAGGTTGCATTCCCTTGATGCCCGCTGGTTGCCACGTACTATAGCCGTTCTGTAACAAGTTGGGAATTTCATGACGTAGTGGTAAATGGAAGTCGCGGCCCTGAGCTCGTACAGAATCGGACGACCTAGAATGGCGTTGTGGTTTGAAGGCACGTCTACTATAATTAAATCCGCCATTATTTTCTTTTTGCAGGGTTCGTCCCCAGTTCAACAAGGAGTGTGATTTGGCCCTTTGCTTCCGCATAGTCTCTAGTAAAACCCTAGAGTTTGGTACCATATGGCCTTAAGCCCTTTGGGTCTATTTTCATTTGATGAAAAGTCCGCCAACAAATGATGTTCATGGGGCTACCGTTATCCACCAAGGTCTTGTGGATTTTAACACTCGAGACCGGTATAGTGATGACGAGAGCATCCCCGTAAGGGTGTAACACGCCGTAAGCATCTTTGTTGCAGAAAGAGAACAAGCTGGTTCGAGAGATGGGGGGTCGTGCCGTAGATCGGATGGTAACAATTCTGGGCTTCTCTCACAAGACCTCGCCTGTGTCTCTTGGAACTCTCCATGCCGTTGTTTCCACTGATAAGTACGTGGATTTCAGCTGGAGGTTGGTTTTGTGGGAGCTAGGCGTTGAGGTCCATATAGGGACAAGCTTGTCGGTCCTGCCCTTGGTGATTGGCCACGTATTTGTTCAGGTATCCCTATTCGATTAGCTTCTCGATATCTTGTTTGAGAGGTGTACATTTGTCTGTGTTGTGACCCACACTTCAATGATACTTACAGTACCTAGACTGGTTGGTGTCCTTCAACGGCTTCTTCAAGGGCCTTGCCTAGGGTAAAATTGGATCATTTTGTAGGATGTTGAAGATGTGTTCAACTGAGGCATTGAGCTTCGTGAAAGGCTTGAACGAGCTGGATGATTTCTCGCTTCGTCGTGGGTCCTTTTTTGCCTTACGGTCCTTCTTTTCATCCTTTGTGGTTTTCTCTGCCCGCAAAGTTCCTTCAATAGCTTTCTCGGTGCTGATGTACTTCGCGGCCCGCCTTAGAAGCTCCTTATAGGTGCTCGGGGGATCTTCGTATATGGCCCACCAGAAGCGGAGTATCTTTATAGAGGCCTGACTTGACCACGATCAGAAGCGATTAGTCTGCCACCTTTTCCATGGTCATGACTTGTTTATTGAAGCAATCCAAATTGCCTTTGACCAGTTCTAATTTCCTTTGCTTGATCATCCCCAACATCTCCTTGGGGGTAGCCCTGGCCTTGGACCCCATGAATTGGGACTCGAACTCGGAGGAGAGTTGTTCCCAACTATGCACGGACCCCGGGACTAGGTTGCCATACCTAGTTTGAGCGTTTCCTTCCAAAGTAAATGCAAAGGCTTTACACATAATGGCTCCCGTAGCGTTTTACAGCTCCATCCAGGACACGTATCGATGGAGGTGTGCAATTAGGTCTGACTCTCCACAATAGGTCTCTGTTTGAGGAAGCTTCATTTTGGACGGCATGACAGCTTCATGGATGAACGGGTCGAAAGGGAATGGACTTCCCCACAGGTCTTCCGCTACTTTCCCCTTTTGACTGTTTCTGCTTGAGGTCGCTCAATCACTTTCTCAGCCCGTCCAGCTTGTGAATCAGCTGAGGGGCTGGTCATTGACCAAGCAGCATCTCTGGATGGGAGTTGAAAGCATGACTATCAAGGTTCATTGGTGCAGGACTTCTTCTCCTTTGTCTGCGACATTGGACATCTGGGCCGTTACTGAGGGCATGGTCCTAGCCTGGCAAACACGCTGCTCCCAGCTGTATTTCTTGCAGAAGGTAGTGCAGCTCTCACGTTGGGGGCTGGTTGATTGGAGTTTCAGGTCGGAGTGAAACTTAGCCCTCTCCTGACATGTTTCCTTTGAGGGTTAGCCCTCCCTGGAGACCTTGCGACGTTTTCAGCACGCCAAGAAGAGTTGCCACGAGAGTAGGATCCTATTGTGTGTTGTTGAGAAGCGGGCGGGTTATCTTATTGCAGACACCCGATTTCTTCAGCAAGGGCTTCTACTTGTTGTCGAAGGGTTTCGGTCTCTACCGCAGCTGCCGGTCGTGAGGGGGCCGACACTGGCAGAGGTTCAATTTTTTCTGAACTGGGCCCAGTTCCACATCATTGGCTTTTGTCTTTTAACTTTCAGAACGTCTTCCACTCATTTCGTTTTATCGGAGGTTAGATTTCGCAAGAAGTTTGCTTTACATAGCTTTTCTGTAAGTTCCCACAGACAGTGCCAATTTGTTGATGCCAAATTTAGCTTTAGACTCAGCAAACAAGATTTATATTCGCGGAGAACTTGTATTCGAATCGGTATGAGCAATAAATCCAAATTTAGGAAAGGAATGTTTGTAACCTTTGAAATAAATGGAAGACTATAAATGTGTAAAGACAAGAGTAGTGAGGTTTGGGTCTCGAACCCTTTCTCATTTATGCATGTCTCTTTTTATAGTGTACATTTGCTTGTTTGCATGGGGATAATGATTATATGTATTTAATGTTGGACCCACAGAGACGACATAAATGTCAAATCGGCTGAGATTAATCCTTTACCTTTTGACTAATGGTTGCTTAAGCCATGCATGGAGCAGGTGACCATCGTTTCACATTTAATGCTGGCGTCCCGTCAGCCGTAAGTGATAAGATTTGCCACATGGGATCTCATGCTGCTGTTCAACCTACTGTCCCACTAAGTCAAGGCGCGACGTTCGTCGCCGCCTGGGCAACCAGACGCCCTGGACCGCAGTTGCGTTGGATAAGATGCCTGTCTCCTTGTCGCTGAATCAGGTCTCCAGGTTCTCAGGTCGTTAGGCCGTTGGATTAGGTGAGGCGCTTGAAGCCTATTTCCAAGACCTCGTACCTATTGACTTCCGTTGACCTTTGACCCTCGCTGATTTTTATGGCCTGGTGGGTACACAATTTAAAAGGGTAAATCTGCCATTAGTTTTAGTTTTAGAGGTATAATACAAGACCCAATTAAAAAATGGTCATAATATCTAATTTCCTCTAAAAATAAATTGAGTGCTAATTCTTTTTGCATGCACGTTACTGAAGATTTAGATTGGGCTTTGGCCCAAATTTGGCATACACGGTAATAAAGTGAAAGATGTCCAAGGGAAGAGTAGGAATCAGGTGGCAGAGCTGAGAGCCGGGTTCAAGGAGCATCCGCAATGGAAAAGAAATGACGTCGAATTCATCGTGGACTTATTTCTTTTGGGTTTTGAATTCTAATCTTTTGTGTTATTTTCTTTTCCATAACATAGAAAGCTAAGTTATTGTGCTAGGGTTATGACGAAACCATTGTTGGCAATTATTTTGTTTTAAAGAATTGGGCATTTTTATTATTTGCTATTGGGTTAATTATTTATTATTCACTTATATGTACGTTTTAATACTTGATCACCATTAATCCGTGTTTGTGATTTATGTTGCTTTTGAGAGATTCGATGTAAATAAGCACATGGTAATAAACAACATATGGTCCTATATTGATTGTCTATGTCAATATGCCTTTTGAAATCGTTATATGATGATCTTTGTGATTTAACACATGTTTGTGTGTTCACAATTTAATTAGAGATAATTAAGTTCACATGTAGGCATAGACTCAATTGAGCATCAAGAGAGGTTTTTGATTAATATTGAATCATCGATTTTTAACCTAGGCAATAATCTTGTTATATGTTGATTGTTTGTTATTGTTTTGATTGATATACTATAATTTGATTAGTTTAGGATAGTTTAGGGATTCATATCACGACTATGAGGCGGATGTGGTTTTAGCTCAAATAACAAATGACATTAAGTCCGATAGGAGATAGAGATATACTTCTATGTTTGATGCAACCTTTTGTGATGTTTTAGTTTATTTATTGTGTTTTTATCTATTCACATCCATTATAGAGATATAAGTGGGTCATAGGTAACAATAGGTTTGATTTGTATCGAGAGAGCAGATTGATACATAAGGGATGTCGGTTGTCAACATATGATAAAGATTGATTGAAAATGAATAATCAATGGTTTTTAGTGGGTCAACAGTGGTGGATTCTTAATCATAGTACCTTATTGAATGAATTTTCTACTTAATTTTATTTGTTTTTTGTTTATATTGGGTTCGGACCCGATTAAAAGCAATTGGTGAAGAAAGGAAGAAAAATGATCAATTCTACCTGCTTTTGGAAATCATAGAGTCAAAATTCCTATGTTGAAAACCCACAAGGATTAGATGGGATGAAATCAAGAGTTGATAGGCCAAAATTTTTATTTCCAAATTACTAAAGTTGAAGAGGAAAGGAAGAAAGAGAAAAAAAAATATCTATATATATATATATAAGGGGTGTCCTGAAAAATACAAAGGTTTTGTGCACACTTTTTAAAATTGAGGTGCATGATGGCTTTTTTTGAAAAATAAAGTGTTTCAATTGTTTTTGCAATACAACAATCACGATTCGCCTAAACACGAGTCACACAAAAAACAACTCGCCAAAACACCGAGTCACACCAAAACAACTCATCAAAACACCGAGTCATACCAAAAACAACTAGTCAAAACACCTAGTTACACCAAAACAACTCGTCAAAACATCAAGTCACACCAAAAACAACTCGGTGTTTACAACAAAAACAACTCAAATCAAATACAACTCTAAAACACTAACTTACAATAAAAACAACTCACCTAAACATCTTGTCAAATCAAACACAACTCGCCAAAATACCAAATCACACCAAAACACCGAATCACACCAAAACAACTCGCTAAAACGCTAAGTCAAAATCAAACACAACTCTAAAACGCCGAGTCACAACACCAACCCAAACGCGGCCACCCAACACCAACCCAAACGCGACCACCACACAAAATTGGAACTAGATTTTGATCACGTGGAAACAATCAATAGCAACACTAAAGTCACCGCAATCACCGGTGAAGAAAAAAGGCAAAAAAAATACAACTTTCAGATTTCCATTACTGTCACAAAGCTCAAATTAAAAAAATTCCCAAATTACAAATCATAATTCAAACAATTGAAACCCTAACTAAACAAGAGATCAAACAAAATTGAAGAAATATCCCTAATTTGAAATTCAATCAATGGACAGTCTAGATCTCCAGCACTATCTCATGGACAAAACTCTATCAGCATGGTGGCATGAATCACGAAGGCAGCGGTGGAATTTTGAAAGCTCAATCGATCTGATTTCAAAAGCTTCTTGTTGAAATTAGATTGCGATTTGAATAGTAACCTGATGCAACTGTGAAGGTGTTTAGATTGCAACAAGAAATTTCATATGCACAAGAGTGAAGGCATTTCAGATGTAGCTGCAAAGCGCGCACAGTGGTGGCAGGGGCGGTAATGGTTACGGGTGAACAGGACTTGAGAAGGGGGAAGAGGATAAACTAAGACTGTGAGAGGGAGAGAGAGTCGCATAATGAAGTAGCACCTGATTTTTCCAAATTTAAAATTTATCACCTGTTTTTTTAGAATGGGGAAAGAAGATGATGGATTTGCCTAACTAAACCTATAAAAAAAAGCATATAATAATCTATTTGGGGGCCAAGAGGAAAAACTGGGCTTTGGCCCAAATTGTCATTCATTGTAATAAAAAGAAGAAAAAGATGGCCGTGTGAAAAGGAATTAGAAGCTGAAAGCCGTGGACAAGGAAGGCGGGTTGGAGAAGTCATCATCGAGAGGAAGAGAAACATGTGGAATAGATCGTGAATTCCTCTCCTTTGGGTTTTGAATTCAAATCTTTATTGTTATTTTCTTTTCCTTAACATGATAGGCTAATAGTTATTGTACTAGGGTTAAGGCTTGACACATGCTTCATCCTAGGCCATCCTACAATACCTAACACGTAGCATGTGCTGACGATGAATACGAGCTTGACCTGGACCCACTGTCAAGGAAAACTAAAAACTTTTCTTGAAACTGTATAAAGATTTGGACCAAAATGATTTTATAAAAATTTTGATGGAGTTTCCCCTGTAAAATAGACTTATCCAACTTGAAAGTATAAATTATCTCATCGAAATAAATCATATAAAATAAAGCAAATATGCTTTTTCCATCAGTAGCTTAATTTAGCACAAGATATAAAATTGAAATACCTTTCAACATATTTAAATTCAAAACAATCATTAATACCAAAATGCATGTGGAAAAATACAATTGCGCAGAGTTTGAATGATCTTGAAAATAGTGGCTTATGAGAACTAATTTCCAACCATGATTAATGCATATGTTAAAAGTGTAACGAATACATTAAATCAATGCAATACAATATTGGTAACTTAGAATTCTACAGGCAATCCAATAGATGCTCAAGCTCGATCTTCCCTAACAGAAAAATGTTATGAAATATATGAGCTGGTAACTCAGTGAGTGGATAAGTTCACAAAATATATATATATATAGTTTTCTATATTATTTACTTATGTTTTGGATAATTCAGACACAGAAGATAATACAGAGGTTTATTAAACTTTGGGTTTTATGAACAATGGGAACATTCATGAGTTTTGAAGATTGTTAATTAGTTTGTTTTTCTGGGCATTTTAAAGTCATTATTATATCTTTTATGGTTTCAAGCATAAAAGATTGAATTGGGAGATTGATGCTGTTCGAGTAAGAGATTCTGATTTTGAGATTTGTATATTTATGATGGCAATATTTTTGGGTTAATATCCCTTGGCATTTGGAGATATGAGGTAATGATAAATTGGAGGAAAGTCAATGGTAGCAAACCTGAAATGGTTCAGGGGAAAAAGGAAAAATGGGAAGAAATAGAAAAGAAAAAGAAAAAGGAAAAGAAATGAGGAATTTGTACCTTATTGGCATTGTTTGACATTTGGGCATTTGATTTCTGACACGATTTCATACAGGTAAGTGAATGAGTTTTTTCTACTGTTTATTTATTTTCTAATGGGTGCTGAATTTATGGCTTATTCTTATGATTTGTGGTTATATAATTGTTTTGGTGTTGCAAGAATGATGAGTTCTAATTTTTACCTCTTATTATACATTGTGGTGTGATTTTTATAAACCCTAGAAATTGAGAAATTTTGGGATTTTGCATAATGTGATATTTGATGGTGGTATATTAGCAAAGTATGGATGAAATGCTATTTGAGTTGGGTTTGAGATGGAAAATGTTATGTTATGTTCTGGGATGTATGCTTTGTACATCGAGACTACTTTGTACATATGGCAATGAAACCCTGTTTTTATAAACTCAAAGTGCTTCTTGTTCTAATTTGTTTTCCTAGGTTGATTGTTCATTATTCACTTATTCCAATTTGATGCTTGATCACTGTTAGATTGAGTTTTGGGCTTCATGTTTTTTTCGAGAGGATTTTCATGAGTTTAGCACATTGTAATGAATGATATAGGGTCCTATAATAGATAGAGATAATATTATGGTATATGAAATCGCTAAAGAATAATCACAGTGTATTAATGTGCACTATATGTTTGAAGGTCAATTAGACATAATTAATCTCATGTGTAGGTATAGATTTGGATGACTATTGAGAGAGACTTCTAAATGATATTGGATTATTGATTTTCAACTCTAAATACCGAGAGTTTGACATGAGAAACAGGTGGATTTGAGAATTCTAGCACTTCTGTGATTTTATTGTTTTTAGGATTTGTAAATAACACGAACCAAACAGACCCTAACTCTTTATTTTCTTAGATTATTTTTAGCTTTCTCAAAATTGTTTTTAAAGTCTTATTGTGTGTTTTCTTTTAATTAAAGTCGAGGTTAGCTAAAGTGAAACTTAGTAGATTCAGTTCTAGTGGGATTTGACGCTCTATTCATCACTATATTACTTGTTAACAATCCGCTCACTTATGAAATAAAATCGACAACACACTGCTCAAATAAAAAGAGATTTGTTCAAACAAACACCATCTCCATTACTATCACCGCCAGTGTGCCGATCTAGGTTTCCTCAAAACTCAACCTCAAGCAGCAAATCATACACCGTTAGCTCTGCCTCTCAACATAGAATATGAATATACAAATATTTTAACGGGAAACCTCTCTCCATTGGAAAATCAAGATTTTGAAAACACACCTTCACCTCAAAGTTCCACCATTCACTACAATATTTACCCATATGTGTAGAGCTCATGGAGAGAATTATTTTCCTCAAAGTTTGGTTGTAAGAACTATGAATTTTCATTGGAAATTAGTCCAATAAAAAATAACCCCTGCGTCCATTTTTCTCTCTGCTAGTCTCTCGTTCAAGAATGGGGATGGAGGTTGGTTTTCTAAATTTGAAGAGTTCACATATTTATTCACGGGTTCCCTAATGTTTTAAGTACAATAAGTTAATCCCTCACCTTTTATCGTCTTGCAAATTAGTTCTCAATATTCTAAAGATATTCAATAGAGTTTTAAAGTTGCAATCTGAAATATTTCACCCCTACTTCAGAGTTAGCTTATATAGTCCCATAAGTTCAAAGATGTGATATTTCAGTCCCTATAAATTTTGAGCCTGGTCTTTTCAGTCTTGAACTTATGATTAAATCCTATCGACCCCTAATCTTATTTCTTGCCCTATTTAACC
This sequence comes from Nyctanthes arbor-tristis, assembly GCA_963692815.1. Lineage (NCBI taxonomy): Eukaryota > Viridiplantae > Streptophyta > Magnoliopsida > Lamiales > Oleaceae > Nyctanthes > Nyctanthes arbor-tristis. Next base: position 24,674 of record CAVNYN010269609.1, read on the forward strand.
CTCAAAATCATTTGAAACATGTATTCACTTGCATTTCAAACTTCTAATTGGTTCACTTTAGCACCTAAAGTTTTAATTTAATTATTAAAATTTAATTTTCAAATCCTAACTTTAATTAATTTCATTTATTGACTAAACGGAGCGGTCAGACACTTAAAAAGATAGTTTCAAGATTCAAAATTCAATTCAAGAAAATGAAGAGTTAGATTCTTTATTCAAAAACCCTCTCAAGATTGCGCAATATTAGCTGATCTGTTTATGAATGTTATATATGAATATGTGATAATAAGAATTAAATGTTATATGCACAAAATCTCTTGATTATGTGCATAATATGTTTCACTAAGAATTGGGGACTTGCTTTTGCTATGCTTAGCTTATTCTCATATAAGAGTAAAAATAAGAATAGATAGATCTATTAAGAATATTGGACTTATATTTATTATACATTGCTTGTTCAGGAATGAATTTAGAGTTTTACTCTTGAAGAATTTGCATGTCTATGTGTATCATTTATTATATGAATTAATTGATATGAGCTTGAGTCCATTGGGTATTTCGTATGAAATACTCGTTCCTTCCAAATTAGCAAATTTCAAGTTTCAAAGCCGGCAGTGGAATGACAAATGGTGGCTATAATTAATTTGTATTATGAAAGATTGATATTTTGAAAAACTTCTCTTTCATGGAGAAACACTTGACAAACTCTAATTATTTTGTTACAACTGTCATAGGCTAAGGTACTATGTTTGTCTTTCACACTTTCTAAGACTTTTATTGAATGTTGTCATGTTCCTCATTAAATTATATTAAAAGTTAGTAAGAAAAGTCAAACTAGTGCTCTGAGAATTTTTTTAAAATTTTGGGGTGTAACGTTGCGATAAATTTTTTTTTTATTTCATGTGTATTTAATAGAGTAGTCCTATTTGGGATGAAAAATGAAAAGCCTGGATTCCTACAAACAGAGATAAATACATTACATATTTTACTACAAACATACACTATCGTCTTCAAGTGGACATACTAAAACATGCAAGCACACATAAACATGGAAATGTAGACAGTACACAAACGATGTACAACTAATAAATTAGAGCAAGCCGAACTCAAACAGTGAAACAACGCACATAAATGTGAAATTATCATGACGGTGTACTGGTAGTCTGGAAGGTCGTCTCCAAACAGAGAAGTTCCGCTAAAGATAGGTCTAAATGGATTACTAGTCCATTGGAGCCATCTCCTCTTGTAATTCACTTTTTCCAAATCCTTTGTTGAGATCGGATCAAATACCCACGCACTGATTCATCAACAGAGTTCGAGTGCATCCTTAGGATTCGATTTTCGTTCATTTCCTTCGCAACATGAAAGGGTATGTTAGTGGCATGTGTGTTAGACCTCGGGAGTAATTGGAAGAAACATTTACCGTTAGTCGAATTCGCATATAATAACAGTTATCAGTCCACTATTCGCATAGCACATTTTAACTCTTTATAAAAGGAGTTACGGTTTGTTATTGACCAAAAAGTTTTCCTAAAAGTAGCTCCTATGAAAGGTGTTGTCAGATTTGGAGATAAAGGGAAACTTAAGCCGAGATATATTGGACCTTTCAAGGTAATTGAAAGGGTTGGTGACATGGCTTACAAGCTAGCCTTACCACTTGACCTGTTCACTGAGCATAATATGTTTCATGTCTTGATATCGAGGAAATATGTTCATGATACAACTCATGTTATCAGTCACTCATCATTAGATGTTAATAAGGATACGACATACGAGGAAATTCCAGTGGCCATACTTGAAAGGAAAGTACATGTTTTGAGAAACAAGGATATACCTCTAGTTAAAGTCCAGATGAGTAGATATAAAAAAGAAGAGGCTACTTTGGAGAAGGAGAAGGATATATTGGATAAATATTCAGGCCTTTTTAGTCAAGTAAGTTTAATTTTGAGGACGAAATTTAAATTTAGTGGGGAAGGTTGTAGCGACTAAGAAAATTTAAATTTAATTTTATTACTTTAACTTGTGTCGCTACGACTTCCTTGACTTTTCAAAATTTTCATATATTTGGCTATCCGAATTGAATTATGTTATGGGAGCAGAAACTACGTAACTTAACAAAAGTTCAAATTCAACCTAAATAATTCAAAACTTATCAAACTAAATTCTAACGAATTAATTTCAATAGAGAACCAACTTATATAACATTTCACCAATACCAATTGAACCTTCGAAGTTATATATCAACATGTCAACTTCTAATTAGTCCCTATTCGAACCAAAACAACTTTCAAATTCTTAAAATTTGGTCCCTTTTACTTCCATTGAGCTAACAAAATAATATAAAGCCTCAAGACTTCATTTCCACCTTCTTGCTCATTTTTATCACAGCAAGGTAATTCATCTCCCCCCTCTCATCGTCATCTCTTTGTTATTTTTAAATATCAACAAACTAACTAGTCTTCATCTTTTTTTCTTGAAATAATCTACATTCAAGGAAATCAAAAGTGAATGAAGCTACTCATCAAGAATCCAACAAGAACAAGGTAACCATCACTCTTTTCTCCCTTTTCCTCAAGAAAATATCATTCTTTGAGCTTACATTCAAAAACTAGC